>CM021107.1:508470185-508530416 GCA_007115665.2 Sequoiadendron giganteum | reverse complement strand
TGAGGGATTAATAGGTGGGTAGGGTAGAGGGGAAGGGTTGAGGGATGAGCATTGAGGGTTGAGGGATCAATAGGGTATATGGGTAGAGGGATTAGGGTTGAAGGGTTGAGGGTTGAGCGTTGAGGGTTGAGGGATCAATAGGGTATAGGGGTAGAGGGATTAGGGTTGAAGGGTTGAGGGTTGAGCGTTGAGGGTGAGGGATTAATTGGGTATAGGGGTAGAGGGATTAGGGTTGAAGGGTTGAGGATTGAGTGTTGAGGGTTGAGGGATTAATAGGGTATAGGGGTAGAGGGATTATATTTTAAGGGTTGCGGGTTGAGGGTTGAGGGATTAAGAGGGTATAGGGGTAGAGGGATTAGGGTTGAGGGGTTGAGGGTTGAGGGTATATATCTCAACCCTAATCCCTCAACCCTCTCTCTTTCTCCCACTCTCCCCTTCTCCCACTCTCCCACTCATTCCCACTCTCTCTTTGTCCCACTCTCCCCATCTCTCCCTCAATCTCTATCTCCCACTCTCCCCCTCTCTCCCTCCCACTCTCTCTTTCTCTGACTCTCCCCTTATCCCACTCTCCCACTCTATCTTTCTCCCACTCTCCCACTCTATCTTTCTCCCACTCTCCCCCTCTCTCCCTCCCTCTCTATCTCCCACTCTCCCCTTCTCCCACCTTATCCCACTCTCTCTTTCTCCCACTCTCCCTTTATCCCACTCTCCCACTCTCTCCCTCCCTTTCCCACTCTCCCCTCTCCCTCCCTCTCTATCTCCACTCTCTCCCACACTCTCTTTATCCCACTCTCCTTCTCCCACTCCCCCACTCCTCCCTCCTCTCCTCCCACTCTCCCTCCTCCTCTCTCTATCTCCCACTCTCTCCCACACTTTCTCCCACTCTCTCCCTTCTCCCACTCTCCCACTCTCTTCTCTCCCACTATC
Organism: Sequoiadendron giganteum; assembly: GCA_007115665.2. Lineage (NCBI taxonomy): Eukaryota > Viridiplantae > Streptophyta > Pinopsida > Cupressales > Cupressaceae > Sequoiadendron > Sequoiadendron giganteum. The sequence goes on along the minus strand of CM021107.1, from coordinate 508,529,489 downwards.
TCTTTCTCCCCTTCCTCCCTCCCTCCCACCCTCTCCCTCTTTCTCTCCCACTCCCTCTCCCTCCCTCTCTCCCTATTTCTCTCCCACTCTCTCTTTCTCCCCCTCTCCCTCTCTGTCCCTCTTTGTCCCTCTCTCCCTCACACACACACTCACCTCTATCTCCTCTACTATAAGGGTGTAGGGGATAGATATAGAATTAGGATAGAGGGTATAGACAAAGAGGAAGAAACTAAATATATTAAGAAAACCATATTTCACATAATGCGCTCACATTATAACACGAGCAAATTTTTTACTCCACTAAAAATGGTAAAAAATTCTATATATTCTTGATTTCAAGGCCCATAGTCTGCATATTCCCTTGGTTTTGCGTGTGCTCCGACAAAAAGTTGCTTTTTGATGATGTTGTGAAGTGTGCAAGCATGTTTTTCACATTCCATCACCTTTTCCATGATCTTTCTACCACCTTTGCATGAAATAGCAGAGTTTCCAAGTTGAAAGACATATAATATCAATTGAAGTTTGAATTCCATTGAAAACTGATATACAATTGAAGTTTGGAGGGGGACAAGATTTTGAACAAGTCAAATTGTTGTGGAGTTTGAAGAAAGAAGAAGCTCTTAGCTAAGGCTACATAATTGGGTTGAACTCCTCCATTTGAAAGTTTGGTTTTGTAGGTATGTGAAGTCTTTACACATTTTCTTTCATTCTATTATGGCTTGCTTTCATTTTTGTTTGTCATTATAACCTTACGTTGTCATTGTAGCTATATTTCCCTTCACAACACATTTGATTCATATACTCAAATTAGCATTAAGAGTTCCCAATTCCTTAAGGACCTTCAAAACACCTTGAAAATCTTGAAAATAATTGATTACAATCAACTAGATTCCTCAAAACATCAACCAATGATTATGTCATTCACAACTTGTCTTAAATCTTCCATAATGGCACCATTGTTTACAAACATAAACTATAATTCTTAAGGCACAACCAAACCATTATTTGCTTAAGAAATCTTTGTTTGAGTTAGTACAACAAAAATGAAACCTTTCAGAAGTCTTCCCTTACACACAAACTTTGTTCCTTTGTTCACTATCCACATTACTAGTAGCCAAGCATCTGCAAACTGTCACATGTATCTCCCAAACCATGCACACACTTCAGACTGTGATACTCATTTTTGATGTAGAGTTAAACGACCCAAAACCATTCAAGATGTCAAATTTCCTTCAAGAGGCATCTTACAAGATTAAAAAGGCCTAATGGACCAATCCCAACACTCCTCCAAGTTGGACAACAAACAAAAACACTATTTCCCACTTTTCACCCTTGGAATCTAGTAGTAGTGCAAAACCAGTTTTGGGCCCTTAACTCCAAAAAACCAAGAAAATAAAAGAATGATTCTAGAACCCATTTCAGAGTTTCAAGACATACCTTAACCCATCACATGACTCCTTTGAGACAACTTTAAGAAAACTGACCTTTTCACTGTTTTAGGCCTCCAAGTATGCCAATTTTACAAAGGACCTACCCTTAGATCCTCACATCAGACTTCCAAACCCAAAAAAAGTCTTTAATTAGGTCTCAAAACAAGATATTTTCTAGTTCTTAGGACCTTACCCACTCAACTAAGATTCCAATACAAAAACCCCCATTTTTCAATGCAAAGAGGGAGGGTTTATAGAAACTCCTATACCCAGGCCTTCCTAGACAATTCCAAAGAATGAAAAATCTTCAAAATACCTTGCACAAGGTCAAAAGTTCATTACATAGACCACTCCTTCAACACTTTTTCAAAATCACTCCTTGGTTCCTCAAATTCTCATGGAAAAGTGCTTGTTTCAGCCTAAGAACCCCATCCTATTGTCATTAGTTTCATTCCAAGGCATGTTAAACAATAAAATACCCTACTCTAACAATGTAAATTCCATCCCACTGAGAAAAAATTCATAACAGTAGGTGGGATGGTCATTTCATAATTAAATCCTACTCAAACCCTTGAGTGGCTTGAAATGAGCAGTTTCAGAAAATTGTCAATTGCTCCCTTCAAACATATTGTTAAGCCCTCAGAACTGATGCATTAGAGAGTTAAGACATGTGCCTACATCTCTCTATTATTTTTGTATCAAGGGGAGGCTATACATATCCGTACAAGTGCAGGAATGTACAAAAAAACCAGTGAATTTATGGAAAACAACATTTTTTAATCTTAAAAATGGATTTCAAAATGAACAATACTCCTCCCTTCGAGCCAATGGAGGTTGTTTAAAAATTTGGAAATGAAAACCAACTCCCCCCAATGCCTATAACTAACAAAAAACCACTTTTTAAATCATATAAAAACTTTGTCTATGCTTCCATAGTTTGTACACATTTGTCTATGGTAGGTTAACTTTTGTACATGATGATTGTAAGTATTATTTAAATGAATCTCTCAATGAAATATGTTTTTCAATTAAATTGAATGGATACATTTTTTAGGAACTAATATTCATCTCATTACCATGGTATAGATAAAATTATCCGCCATGCCGAAGAAAAAGACAGAGGAAACTAACAGACGAAGAGAACGAAACCTTCAAAGAAAATGAGAGAGTTCGGGTGGCGGCATATCATGAAAAGAAGAAATTGGAAACGATTGATGAAAACAAGTTGATTGTAGAGGAACCTCAACTGTAAAAAAGAGAACGGGAATTGGCAGCACAACAGGCACGCATGCGAAAGCATCGTCGTAAGACAGATTCAGATACCGTAGTTGGAGACACACCCTCAATGACAAGTGAATATGAAGGGACACCATTAAGCACAAGCGAATATGGAGGGACACCATCTAGCACAAGTGAATATGGATGGACACCATCTACTACAAGTGAATATGGAGGGACACCATGTACCGCAAGTGAATATTGTTGGACACCATCCAACACATCTCAAGTTGAGAGTACATGATAACTCGGAATTGACGAAGAAGGTATGTCTTCTTCTCCACCCTCGATCGAAGGTATGCAATCTAGCCCACCTCAATTAAATATTGATGAAATTCCTAATGTTGAGATGTATGTACCCAGGAGAACACCACCAAGAATTTTGCGTAGAAAGCCAAAGTATTTGATTAATATTGATGATGAGATTTTGCATCACATAGAAGGTAAGATTTCAACACACACTTGTAGAAGATATGCTGACAATGTTTGGGAATGATTCTTTGAAAGGATAAATGAGACTGCAAGATGTCAACTATTTTTTGAAATGATGCGGGGTGTAAAGTATAGGAACATCATGAAGACTCTTGGGTTGAGAACATCGAATGCATCGAGTGAAGACACTATTGTGAAGAATCTAATGGATGATTATGAGAGTGTGTGTAAGACCTCACACTCAAAGGATAGTAATTTCACCTAACGTGTCATTACATCGACTTTGGTAAGTTTTCAAACAAAGAGAGCTCATATAATTAAAAAGACTAGTGAACAAATGGGAATTAGTAGAAAAACTTTATCAAGAGCCATTCAAAGGCGACAAAGAATTGAGGGAAATGATTCAAATGAATTATGGGCATTCTCAGGGAGACTGTCACGAAAAGATAAATAAGTTGTCGAAGCCTTGAGAACACTAATTGAACAATATTGGAAGAATAACACAAGGCAATCTCTGAATCAAAGGGATGTGGTAAGAAGGAGAATCGGTAGTCAGAATCGTGAGCCACATCCAAAGCATTTTTTGGATATGACTCAAACCCAATTTTTTTGAAAATTTGAAAATAATTATCCTCAAATTAGTATTTATCAAAGATTTTTTGAAATGCTTAAACCTTTTTATGTCAAGATAAATCACACACGCACTACTTGTTATTGTAGACTACATATTGAATTTTCTAACCATTATGATGTTCATCATTCTATATGTTTAGATTTGCATACTAATGATGTTTTGCAAGATTGTGGCATAGAAGCCCCACCAAAATCATCAAGAGAGTTCTTATCAAAAAATTGATGTGAAATAGAGGATGGCCAGATATTCTATAGGACAACATGCTTGGATGGTTCATGTGAGCGTTGCGGTGGCATCCAGTGTATGTCAGTATGTCAACATATGGAAAGCACAGATGAGGTGGGACAAAAACTAGTAGAGTTTGGGAAGTATAAAACAGTGGCATATGCTACAAAAGATGGGTCTCAAGAAAAAAAGCATGAGTTGGTTATTGAGAAGATTCCAGTGTACCAATTTATGACCACATTTCATGACAATATAATATTTGAGTATGCAATGCATACCCATAGAGCCCGATGGTTGGACACACAATTCAAGCTATGCAAGGACACCTTTCCAGTTGGAAGCATAGTATTTGTGGTTGACTTTGCAGAGAACTACACTCTCTAGCCACAACATGAGGTGCAGTCACAGTATTACAACTCCACACAAGTTTCGATATTTGTGCACATAGCATTCATTCATGCATCTGATAGTACAGATGAGCAAAGGAAGGTATTGAGGGAGTACCACTTTTACATTAGTGATGATTGCATGCATTCTCCAGAGTTCGTGCAAGGTTGCTTCCAGATGTTCTATAGTGGTTTGGCTCAGAGGGGCATAGAATACGATCGACATATAATATGGTTTGATAACTGTGTAGCACAATTCAATAACTCGTGCATGTTCTACTAGTTGTGCAGGATGCATGTCATTACAGGTGTTCAACATATGTGGAACTTTTGTGAGGTCGGACATGGAAAGGGGGAGCATGATGGTCCAAGACCATGTGTGAAAAGAGCATTAGCACGAGAAGAGTTAAAGTATAAAGACAATGCAAAGTTGATAGATGCAAAATCAATCGTCGAGTGGTGTAATGCTTTGATGGGTCCAGGTAATGAAGGTACATCTTCAGTTCATAGATTTTTTTGGTTGATGGATGATACTAACATTGCACCATATGAAGATTGTTGTACACTAATAGGATCGAGTGAGGTACACTCTTTCCTTAGCTCAAATGCAGGTTCATGGAGTATCGATACACGAAAGATGGCATGCTTTTGTTCTTCATGTACAATGCAACCCTGGAATGATTGTGAGTCAGGGGAGTGGGTTGACAAATGGTTCACAAGTTATCTTAGCCCACTTCACACGTATCACCCTCCAACGACATTGGAACTGACACAGATGGAAGCATCGGTTGACTTTGACCACATATCAAATCGTTCAACTAAGTGATATATCTACTTGCTTAGTTGTTGAAATTCCATATCATTATCTTACTTTGTACTGTATTCGTAATGTTGACAAATTTCAAGAGATTTTCTGCACATATCAATGCAGGGCATGTTTATGCAGTTATTGCAGATGAAGACAATGAAGAGGGAACTGACTATTACTTGTGTCATTGTGTTGAGGCCAAAAAGAAATTGGAGGCCCCAGTTATAGATGGAGAAAACATCGAATACCCTACAGGCGCAATTGTGGTTACTGGAACATGGCTTAGAAGGTACCCACATTCAAGTGTTAAACATTGTCTATTTCAGGACTTTGACATGCATCGTAAGATTCTTCATTACTCGAACCTTGTCGTGGCATCCAATGTTCATTTGACCAAATATGGGGGTAGACCTTTGAACAAGACCTTGTGGAAGGTCTGTGAGTTTGACCATGAGGCTATACTTGACACAATAAAGAGTAGAGCAGACTCGAATGGTTCATTGGATTAATTTGTAAGTATATGCTCATTGGTTCTTATTAATTTATACTTGTATGCACATTAATTTGTTTGATGCCAATGCTATCATCTTCTTTTATAGTGATTGGTGTCCCCTTGTAAAAAATGCATATGTATGAGCCATCCAAGAGAATGTCAGCCAAAAAATCAATGCAACATCCTTATTTTGATGATCTTGACAAATCTCAATCAAGATTTTAAGCCATTAGAAAAGTGTGTGCAAAGCTTGGTGAGGGAATTTCAAGTTATTCATTTGAAGTTAACCTTATCATGAGCAGCTATGATGTAGACATTATAAGAGCATTTGAAATTTCAACTTACTCTATTCATGAGAGGTGTTGTGTGCAATAGGTATGTTGGAATTCCTAGTGAAGATGTATGACCAAGAGTGACTAAGTTGTGAAACCTGCATGCCTATCTGTAAGTGCCTTCCATCTATTTTTATTTCATTTCCATTTTGGATGCTCTTTCTTTTTCTCTTTTACTTTGCGTATTTGTAAGTAAACTACTAAAAATTGATTGATCTCTCGTTGTAGAAAATGCTGATTTAAGAGCCATCAAAGAGAATCTTAGCCAAAAAAGCAATGCAACATCCTTATTTTGATTATCTTGACAAATCTCAATTTTTATTTCAAGCCATTATAAAAGAGCATGTGAAGCTTAGCGAGGTAATGTCAAGTTACTCAATTGAAGTTAACCTCATAATGAGCACTTATGATGTAGACATTTAAAGAGAATCTCGAATATATGAGTGACATTGTAAAATATCTGTGAGAACAAAGTGCTTGAGGCATTGTGATAAGATATACTTACATAATGACAAACTCTTAGATCTGCAATTGTAATACGATTTACTTACATAATGACAAACTATGAGGCATTGTAATAAGATTTTCTTACATAATGCATTGTTGGGGCAGAAATTATCATGTATCCAAACCCTCAAATCTGCAATTTGTCTCAGGAAAAACTCACTCCACCATGCCAAACCAAAACCCTTATTTTATGCAATATTTTATCAAACCCTAGGGTGAAAACTCATTTTTCATGCCCTTTTCCATCAAAATCTACAGGGGCAGCAAAATAAACCCCATAAAAATTATTCCCTTTCACTTAAAAATTTATTGTCTGATCCTACAGGATCGCGTTAGGCCCCTCTAGAAAAACCTCTCTCGGTTTTGCTTATCTCAGAGTGGTTTTCCCGTGGCGGCGGATTTTCACTTGATGGAAAAAGTGTCAAAATCAAGTTGTGCAAAGTTGCAAAGTGGTGCAACTTTCATTCTACAACTTGTGCGACCAAGAGGATTGTTCCAACACATTTGAATAGGTATTTTTATGCTAGGCATGGTCCTCTTTCGCACCGAAACACGTGAAATCGCTCCGAGCTATGTTCCACCGGATCGATCCCTTAAGGGTCTAAAGTGCAAAATGGCTTTAAACTTCAACATGTTATTACTTGGATACCGTGACACTTAGAAACTTCTCATCTGATCCTACAAGATCAAGTTGGGCCCCTCTAGAAAAAACTCTCCCGATTTTTTCTATCTCGGAGTGGTTTTCCCGTGGTGGTGGATTTTCACTTGATGGAAAAAACATCAAATGCAAGCAGTGCAAAGTTGCAAAGTGGTGCAACTTTCATTCTGCAACTTGTGTGACTAAGAGGACTATTCCAACACATCTGAATAGGTATTTTTACACTAGGCATGGTCCTCTTTCACACCGAAACACGTGGAATCGCTCTGAGCTATGTTCCATCGGATCGATCCCTTAAGGGTCCAAAGTGCAAAATGGTTGCAAACTTCAACATGCTATTACTTGGATACTGTGACACTTAGAAACTTCTGGTCTAATCCTATAGGATTACGTTGGGCCCCTCTAGAATAAACTCTCCCGGTTTTTTCTATCTCAGAGTGGTTTTCCCATGGTGGCAGATTTTCACTTGATGGAAAAAGCATCAAATGCAAGCAGTGCAAAGTTGCAAAGTGGTGTAACTTTCATTCTGCAAATTGTGTGACTAAGCAGACTGTTCCAACACATCCGAATAGGTATTTTTATGCTAGAAATGGTCTTTTTTCGCACCAAAACACATGGAATCGCTTTGAGCTATGTTCCATCGGATTGATCCCTTGAGGGTCCAAAGTGCAAAATGGCTGCAAACTTCAACATGCTATTACTTGGATACTGTGACACTTAGAAACTTCTCGTCCAATCCTACAGGACTGTGTTGGGCCCCTCTAGATACCGTGGTTTTCCCGTGGCGACGGATTTTCACTTGATCGAAAAGGCATCAAATGCAAGTAGTGCAAAGTTGCAAAGTGGTGCAACTTTCGTTCTGCAACTTGTGTGACTAAGCAAACTGTTCCAACACGTCCGAATATGTATTTTTACGCTAGGAATGGTCCTTTTTCGCACCGAAACACGTGGAATCGCTCTGAGCTATGTTCCACCGGATCGATCCCTTAAGGGTCTAAAGTGCAAAATGGCTTTAAACTTCAGCATGCTATTACTTGGATACCGTGACACTTAGAAACTTCTCATCTGATCCTACAAGATTGCGTTGGGCCCCTCTAGAAAAACTCTCCCAGTTTTTTCTATCTCGAAGTGGTTTTCCCGTGGTGGCGGATTTTCACTTGATGGAAAAAGCATCAAATGCAAGCAGTGCAAAGTTGCAAAGTGGTGCAACTTTCGTTCTGCAACTTGTGTGACTAAGAGGACTGTTCCAACACATCTGAATAGGTATTTTTACACTAGGCATGGTCCTCTTTTGCACCGAAACACGTGGAATCACTCTGAGCTATGTTCCACCAGATCAATCCCTTAGGTCGGAGGAGTTTAAAGTTACAAATTTGTAAGTTGCTTAAAGCAACAAATTTGAAATGCAATGGTTACTTGTTTTGAAAGTCGGTTTTTAGTTAGTTGAGGGTGTGGATCAGTTAGAGAAGGGTGTCAAACATTATGTAAATCCTTGAGAGGATCAAATGGAGGTTTTTGATGAACTTTTGGAGAAGATCTAACAATTATTCACACTGTTCTCTATTTTTTAGATTTTTTATACAAACTTGTTGATCCCGTACTTGGTAGACCTCCAGCTTCTTGTACGGTCCCAAGGCTGACATGGATTGAAAGAGGGTTGATTTCACAAGAACCCATCTCTCATGGTAATGAATGGCCCACTTATCACTCATTGCATCTAGGTGATGCTCACAGAGGTGAGGCACTAGGCCTTCCCGGGAGGTCACCCATCCCAGTACTACTCCAGCTCAAGTGCTTAACCACTAATTTTTTTCCCCAAGGTTAAGCCCACTTAGCTTGCAACCCCATTTGCAAAACCTTCAGCAAGTGTTGTTCCTTATGAAACATTCATTATAGAGCCCCTTTATCTCATCAATTGATAAGTAGGAGGTATTTTCTACAATGTGTCAAATTGTGATATTGCTATTAGGATTCAATTGTGTAGTTTTTGAGTATAAAAGAGAATAAGAAGGGAAGATTAGGGTAATCAATTTGTAGACTTATTTTTATTATTGAATTACCTAGTGTGGGATTGGTCTATATGAGCAAAAATTTATAATATGGGAGTATATGTTTCAAGCATATAATCCGGAAAGGACTCAAAGTAAGATGCATGAGTACAAATTATCGATCAAGAAAGACATCCCAATTCTCAAGGCCTATATATCAATGATAGGCAGATTCATACTCAAAGATAGCACATGATTTTAATTGATTAATTAGAAACAACTATTATATTTATTTATCAAATTTCCATTATCATATTGATATTTGAATTAGACTTCATATTCTGAATTTATTTCATTTATAATTTTGGGACTCCATTATCTATCTTAATAATATTGGATGACAACCTTTGTTAATCCAATAAGAAATAAATCAAAAATTTATTGATCCATAGATCGATTCATTACAGTGGTATTAGAGCGAATGAACCTGCCAGCCTTTGGGTATTGCAACAAATTGACTTTCCATTAGAAGCATGGCAACCGATGATAGTGGTTGGCAAGATTACTTTATGAATCAGGTAGTAAGCTCTAGTAGTTTATCTTAAAGGAATGCCATTATGGTCACATTGAAAAGAATAGAAGAATGTTTAGGCTTTATTGAGCAATCATTTGTAGTATTAGATATAGCTCTAGCTTTTATAGTATTGCACATGATTGCAGATAGTTTCAAAGATCTAGATGACATCAATAGTTCACATTACTCAAGAAGGATGAACATCTTAAAGACATTTGCGGAAATCAGGACAAGTAACCTTCTTGTGGACTTAGGGATGCCAGGTTTGATCTACAACATGTTCCACCATTTCTTCAGTAGGATCAAGAACACACATAATGAAGGTGTGTTTGCAGCCGTGAAATATTATGGTTTGAACTATCCAGAAGAGTGATGTTTTATCTTGACCAACCATATCTATACTATGGTTTGTTTAGAAACAAGGATGGGTTCTCTCTTCATCGGCATATACATTATTCATCGATGTGTTCACACCAGTGTTACAAGACTTGGACTCGCCTCGGACTTGACAAGCCAATTTTTTACTTGGACTCAGGCTCGGAGCCCAGACTCGACAAATAGAAAAACCTAAGAAATTGAAAGATTTTTAAGGATTTAAAACTTGTTTCATGCACCCTCTAATAAATAAACCTTAAAGACACAATAGCATTATCAAATAGAAATTACTATGAACCCATACACAAACATAGATCAATCACATAAGTATAAGCGCAAATTTTAGCTGAAGGAAATAACACATTTAGAGATATAAATATTGTGATATTGCTATCAGGATTCAATCATGTATTTTTACAAGTCAAACTCATTGACCCATGATTCATGAGTAGTGGTTCACAAGAACCCATCTCTCATGATAATGAATGGTTCATAAGGAGGAAGATAAATCTTCATACATTTCTTCTATCACAAATGAGATAAGTGCTTGGTTTCATGAAGGTCATGAGGCAACCATTTATGGGGAGTGGATACATGAAGAATCGACGGAGAATGATAATGGCTTCAAACCTGCTATAAAGGATAAATTTTTTCGTTTCAAGGATGCAAGAGGTTTTTGGTTTGAATACCAAAACGAGCCTATGAAGAATGAATGTGAAACTCATTTGGACCTTGAGGGTGTTCTTACTCCATCTCAAGGATCATGAATTGAGGATGACATAGATCAATGTTAGGGCTAACCAATTAATAATTATACACATGAATAAGTCAAGCATGTACATGTCGATAAGGGAAGTACAAGTACTCAAAAACATGTAAGCCTCAAAAAGTATACACACAAATACATAGTATACACAAATTAAAACAAAGTATATGCACAAATACAAGGTATACGCATGAAAACACATAAGCCACAAAGTATACATTCGAACGCATGTAAGTCACAAAGTATACACGTAAGTTGTAAAGTATACAATTAAATACACATAACTCATATCTATTGAACCATCAATTTAGAATGCAAATATGGATAGGCATCGATAAAAGATATTTGTATTAACCAAATAGCCATGTAGGCATACATCAATATATGTCGATATAAGTATGAAATATATGTACAAAATATCCATATAGGCTTGCGAGAATGCCATATAGGCATACAATGTCAAATATGTCCAATAAAAAATATATACAAAACTGACATGTAGGCATACAACAAAGGGCTCTGGAATCAAAAGTCATTGCTCTCCATGCTTTGGAAATAAAATCTTTCCCTTTCCTTTTCAATCGGATGGCGATAGGTCTGTCACTCATTTTTTCCGTGCTCGAGGAGTGCTCCTACTGATCCTCCTAGGGTTTAGTTCATTGTGAAGTTTTAACTGTTACAATAAGAAGTAAAGACATGAATGTATAGAAATTACATTATAAAAAATGATATATTTGACAAAATAATCACTTACCGTCATCTCACGATCTCTCTCCATAAGGGAAATATTCTCATGCCCATGCTTAGGCGTGCTCAAGCCCTGTATAAACCATACAAATAGAAATTAAACTACATGAATCAATAATGGTTTTATTTTTCACTAACATCTATAACAAAAAATGTAAATTGAAATTTACTAATTTGCCTCATACCTCTCCTGTCAGAGCCATCGAGGATTGTATAGAAGATGTCACACCAATATCCATTGCCCTCATCACATTCAGAGGTGTATCGTCGTGCAACATCTGAAAATAAAAGAAAAAATTATACAACGTGATCAACGATGTGCATATAAACTACACATATCTATTAAGTACTTGATTCATTAGTTAAACTCTTTATTCTATTAACTCCGTGTAGTTTTGAGTAAATCCACCGCTACTGGGAAGTGTTCCATCAAAACCTCCAATATTAGTCTGTTCAACATCCAAAATTGCATATTAAATTACCATTCATAAAATAATGCTATTAACATGCAATAAATTTATAATTGTTTACTAGTTGCATACCCTAGCGATAGGTGTACTGCATAAATAAGTTGGTGGGGGGCTGGTGTATCCAATCTCAACACTGTGACCCTGCAATTTTATTAAAATCATAAAAAAAATTTAGTTAATCTTTCATTTCAAAATCGAAATTTAATAAATTAAATTCAATGAACATGCACTAACTTTTACTTGACTATCAATGCCATATGCCTGATGCAAAATTTCGGCTGCCCTATCCATCTCCATAGCTGCAAACAGATCCTGTGTACTAGTCTCCTGAGTGTCGGTGGGGTCATATGAACACCCGCAAGATTGACACACATGTGTTCGAAGGCCACCACTCGAAGACTCCCCTGGATGGAATTGTAGAATAGGGCTAGTATGATGGATGACACTCTAGGTCAAAGTGTTGATCACCTACAATGTCTCTACGTTAATACTTTCCTTCACGATGGTAGGCATAACAACGTCCTCACAATGTGGCCTAGCGAGAGCTCGTCTACCTTGCCGCGTAGGATCCAACTGTGCACTAGGTCTATCCTGAGTTGACCCCCCACCTCTCCCCTGGAAATCCCTCATATCAAAATAATTTGGGATCTTGTTCAATATGATCTCACTGTATAGTTTCCTAAGGAAATATTGTGGGACCTCGCAATTGTTGCACGGTGGGTAATCGAAGACCATGTACCACCTATCATGAAACTGGTCCCTAGTGTGTTGGTGGTGGCACCAATGGATAGGAAACCTCTTCGCATTGAGGGTAAGATTTTGATTGTGCATGAGTCGGTGAATAATGAGCACAAATCACCTTTTGTAATTTTTAAATCCTTTACATCCTTGTATGATAGTTTATTTTTATAATAATCCCTAGCCGCCTGCCTCCTATCTTGCCATCTAGTTAATTTTTTGCTAATCGAATCTACAATTTTTAACATATCTTTTAATGAATTTGCTAGGGTCATTTTTTCTATGGTTGAACCATTTGGATCACTCAACCTACTAATCAAATCCTCAATTTGCTTTTTGTTGTTCTCAATTTCACTCATTAAATTTTGTTGAGTGCTAGGAGGGGGTTGAGTGATTGGTGGAGGAGGTTGATGTTGTGGTTGATCTTGATCTTGAGGATTTGGTTGGTCTTCTTGTTGAGGATTTGGTTGGTCCTCCTGTTGAGGATTTTGAGGGTTTGCAGGTTGATTTGCATCTCCTAAAAATTCAAACAAATATATATCAAATTCAACCTAAAACTAACAAATTCAACCTAAAACTAACAAATTCAAAACAAAAACCATAGAATCCTTACCTCTCACAGCTCCTCGTCGTCGTGGCGCAATCGTTGTGAAGAAATATTAATTGTTGGTGAAGAAATTTGTTGAATTGCTCCTCCTAGAATGCAGCACGAAATTGTAGGGGTTTTGGCTACGGCTGCAAAAAAAAAAATAGTCGAAATGCTAATGACAGATTTGCATTTCTTTTTTTGCTTTTAACAGTCAATAACGCAAGCGCGTTATAACGCGCTCACGTTATGGATTTAAAAAATAAAATTGGAGGGTGTCCACGAAATTGCTACCCATTTCCATGCACCCGCCCTTAACTTATAATAGATTCAAAACAAGCATAAATTCAAGAAACTGAGTCAAACAACAATGAAAGACAAAACCATGAACACATAGATTTACGTGGGTAAAACCCTTTCGGGTAAAAAACCCCACCCTCCAAAACACTTAGCTCACATGTATTATTCAGTAACAAAGAACAGTTACAATACAGACACAGAGCTATGCTCTTCAAGAGATTACATCTCATCCATCTGGAGAAGGAAAACAACACAAATACAAAATCCTCACACTGTTCTAGCACCCTCACAACACACAGTGTAGATTCCATTCAGCTCCTCAGAAGACTCTCTCAACTAGCCTCTCGGGTAGCCCAGCCTCTAGGCATACCAGGTTCACATCATTCTGATCTAAGAGACTGAGTGTTCACAGTTACAATGCCTTAGCATACCACTCGAACACTCTCAGCATCTCTCTCTTTAATCACTCATCATCCTTATCGAATTGCACACAAGATTACTTATAATCTTACTGTGTGCCAACCTGTTCTACCCGACAAAGCCTTCAACGGTCATCGGGATAATTAATTATCCTACCTGCAAGCTTCGACCATTCCTTGATAATGTGCATCGCTTATTCAACATGCATCGAGCCGCACAACATTAAATAGGTTGTTGAAAACATGTTCGTCAACCTCCATTCAATAATGTAGCCCAATCACAATCAGAAAATAATCATTTTGGCCAATCATATCTTAAAAATCTGCCATGTGTCACCACTTCATTCGTCTATCACTTTGTCCTTTTCGGTCCAGCTCGGTCAAACTTAGTTGGCCGAGCTCTGAGATCACCTGAGCTCTCTACCATGCTACCGCTGAGCCCATTCAACCAGGCCGCGGTATGGTGGTGAGCTCATCCGAGCTTTGCCAGACTTCCCCATGCTACCACACCGAGTTCTCACTCCTACTGCGGTATGGTGGTAAACCCATGTAGACTCGACCTTGGCCTCCAACCACGCTACCGCCGGGCCTTCCAAGACTTCTTGCGGTGTGGCGGTAACCGCTAGCCAGATCGTTAGCGGTCTCACCTCGCTACCGTCGAGGCTTCTAGGCCACCCTGTTGTAGGGCAATGACTGCTCTGGTAGATCGCCAATGGTCTCATCGCAGCCACCACGGTGAGCAATCTCACTGCTTGTGGTGGGGTGGTAATGGTCACCACCGATCGCTAGCCGCTTACCATGGCCACTACGGTGAGACATCTCACCACTCACGGTATGGTGGTAGACTATCACCCGCCAGCTCTATGCCACTCATCGCACTACCTCCACCACTAGACAGTGACTTCGCGGTAAAGAGGTAGACCTTTGCTCTGCCACCATGCTGCCCACCGCGCTACCGCGCCACAAGGAGAAGCACCCTACGATAAGGCAGTAAGCCTTTACGCCCACAACCATTGCTCACCACGCCACCACCAAGCATAAAGAAGACCACTGCAGTAGAGCAGTAACACTGCCCAACCGCCAAACCAAGCAAGGTGGCCCGTGGTAAAGCGGTAAACCACACAACCACGCCACCAAATTAAGCTTGCAGCGGTATGGCGGTAAAGGCCGAAACATGGAGAAAATGCCAAGGCCGAAAGATATTTCAAGCCAGAAAGCTAAGGCTTAAAATCCCAACAATATCCCACTTGACGAAGGCTTTCAGGCTTCCTCCAAAACTTGAACAAGGACCATCGCAACACTTTCACGCTCCAACCAGGACACCTACCATGACATCCGATAAATTTCCACCATCTCAGGCAACAACTCCAAACATCCAACACAAGTATCAAGAATGCAAGCATCTAAACCTTTAGGCGGAAAAAGTCACCACAACAGCAACAACAAAGCACTCAAACATGAACAGAGAATGAGTAACCATTCTCCAGAACAAGACAAAACCATCAGCTAAAAAATCAACCATAAAACTGACTGCCCTCATCCAACTGATCAAACCCACGCGGCTAAAAAACAACACCCACAACTCATGTTGAATCATCCAACCACCCATACCTCAGAGGTATGAACATTAGTAAACTCATGCCATCACATATTCACCTATCAACAACAAAAAACAAGCACCATGTGTCAAACAGTCGAAAGACTAAACACGTCCAGGCACTCCCATTGCTAGGGTACTGTCCAAATGAATGCAAACAAAGCACCATCACAAGTGATCTAGGCATACCAAGTCCACCAATCCCTAAACATAGAAAAGAGTAACCATGTAGTTCTAAGGAACATCCACACTGATATGCACCACCTGCAACTGCCTACTGCAAGAAACATTTCTCTCAACTGTCTTCCAGAGCTCTTCCAAGAAAACCTCCATATCTGACTGAAGAAAGAGGCACAAGAACCTTCGTGTCATCACCCAAGTGACAACACATGACCACAAACTATGACCAACTCGGCTCCACAAAATGCATCTCACAACTAAAGTCATATGAAAACGAACATACAGGAAGAAAAGACCAGATTAGAGAGAAACTACAAATCAAAACATGTAGCATCCTCCTACATACATTTCTAAATGCCAACTATGTCAAGAATGATATTCTTCACATGCCAAAGTGAAAAGCCATAACAACACCCAACAGTTCCATGGATGTAAGTACCTCATAGAAGATTGGACTAACCCATATATACATCTCCTATCAGTCCTCAAAAGAACAAGGAGATACACAATGTTGTCCACCTTCCATTATGAATCCTCCAAAATCTTAAAACAACTCAAGATTCATATCTATGAAAGATAAAGCATAAACACATCAGAGAAATGTAATGGGTGAACACCTTTCAAATAAACACCACTGTCGAGCAGACTAGAAGAAGAAAAAGAAAAGATGCTCCTCCAAGATATACAAGTCACCGTGACTTACCCAAGAGCATTCTCCTTCATGGTCTCTATTGAACTCACATTCAACCAAGGTGCAGGCAGCTCAAACTTTCAGTTGTAACAACAAAATTATCAAAAGAATTTATACCTCACCTTATTCTCCATGCATCCATGAGCACCAACAACCTATCATCTCATGCTAACTCCAATCTGCATTGTTGCATTAAACATGAAGTCCTCCAGCAAAGGACCAAAGTACTCAAAACATAGAGAAACACCAGACCACTTTCAAAGCTCCAAAACCAGTTGAACCAAGAGCTTATCATGACACCATGATATACACATCCCCCTTAGGAGATACCATGCTTTAGGTGAACAAGCTATGGTCTCAAGAGCAAAGCAACATGCCAAAACTCTAAGTAAGAGTAAATCATGACATAAAGCAAACAAACTCTAAACCAACATCAGCTATCAAGCACCACCAACATCTCAACCAAAAATAACCAATGTCCTCCATGGCTCCAAGATGCTGCACATCTTCAAATAGTGACCATGCATATGCAAAATAGATCTTCTGCAACAACAGGATCTAAGAGTCTTCAAGAAGCATCTGCAACACCAAAGAAGTTCATCCACCACCAAGTGATGAATCCATAGTCACTGCTAAAGCTCCCATTGAACCGTGACATCAAGCTTCCAAGCATCATGACCGATCACTTGTTGATCCAAACAACCTTCAGGTACAACCAACAACATGCCCATTGGACAACAATTGTCGAACAACACCAAGATTCTCAGATCGTTCAGACAACACCATCACTATCAAAAGCTTAACAAGCTCTCCATGACATTGTGATTCTCATGCTATAGGTCCCCATAGATGACTATTCAGGTACTCAAAACACCATTCACCTTCTCATCTCAAAACAACCACACCAATGCACAAGTGACCATAGACAAGGTCAGCTAACAGATCTACAACAACATAGAAGCAATCTCATGGATATTGATAGTCCACTTTCGAGTTGTCTCATTGCACCCAATGGGTAGCTAATCCATCAACCGCACAACTCAGAGATACACTTCAAAAAACCTAAAAATCTATCATCGCACTGGAAACGAAAAAACTGAGATCATCAAAGAGAACAACTCACGTAGACAACATGACTCAAGCACCAGATCAGAAACAGATCTGATTTGCCAATAATGTCTACAACTCAAACACCATAGTCCAAGAAACTAGTAAGCACCACACCACAAGAATTTTGAATGAGAAAAACACATACCAACACTCCCATGCAGAGAAGACAACACAGCTCCTCAAAACCATGTCAAACTACAACTATCTCATCCAATCACACCCCAAAAGCCAAGATCTAATAATAGCTCAATAGCAGCTTCACAAGTCACAAGTTTCCTTGACTGTGCAAAACCTGCAAAACCATAGTGTTTTTGAAACACCCATGCACGTCCATATTCACTACTCATCTGGACAACCCAAGAGTCTGCACATAACCAACATGGTTAACTAGAATAATGAGAAGAAACATGGATATGCAACATAGAATTTTTAGGAAAATCTACAAAAAACCTCTAGAGCCAAAGACATGAATCTGAAAAACATGCGAGTGCATGATACAGGTAAAGCTGGAACAACAGGTCCATTTTAGACCAGTTCCAAAACCTCAACCATGCACAAGCATATGAGAGTACCAGGCTATTCAGAAGTTGTAGACCAGCAAGATCAACTTCATAGCCTCCATGCAATCAGAGTAGCAAAGAGAACCTCTTCAGTGCTAAGTCAAAACACCCAGCACAAGCACCAAACATAATAGTTGAACAACAACACCAACAACTCCATATCGCCAAGGAGCCTCTCACACAGACACCCAGTATGAAACCATGCTTTGCTGCAACACAACCATAGGCACATCTCATGCCCTTTGCATCAGGAACAGTTGTTGTGAGCCAAGAGCCTCAAACCATATTGCAACAATATGATCAACTCTAGTCATCTCTAGTGTCTTTCAAAACTATATGCTGAATCAAAGAAGCAACTTCCACTCATCGAAGGATCAATCACCAATTGATTTCTCCATATTTCCTCAAGCTTGCCAGGCTAAGAAATCATCATAGGAGAGATACCCAGAACTACAGTAACTAGGAGAAGGCTTTGACACCACTTGTTGGTATCATCAAGCCTTGACCTCCTTCAACCAGCTCTGATACCACTTGTGGGGGATACGAGATCGATTTTGTCATCATAGATCAACATCTAAGACAACAATGCCTTAGTGATTTTCATTTTTCACTTCAAAGACACAAACAACTATATCAAAAAGTGGAAACAGGTACAGTAAATCCCCTATTGATCCTCTAAGAAAAGTAAATGCTTAACTTATAACAGATTCAACACAAGCATAGATTCAAGAAATTTAATCAGACAACAATGAAAGACAAAACTATGAACACACATATTTATGTGGGGAAAACCCTTTTGGGTAAAAATCCCCTCCCTCCAAAACACTTGGCTCACATGTATTATTCAGTAACAAAGAACAGTTACAATACAGACGCAAAGCTATGCTCTTTAGGAGATTACATCTCGTCCCTCTGGAGAACGCGAACAACACAAATACAAAATCCTCACACTGTTCCAACACCCTCACAACACACAGTGTAGATTCCATTTAGCTCCTCAAAAGACTCTCTCAGCTAGCCTCTCGGCTAGCCCAGCCTCTAGGCATACCAGGTTCACATCATTCTGATCCGAGAGACTGAGTGTTCACAGTTACAATGCCTTAGCATACTGCTCGAACACTCTCAACATCTCTCTCTTTAATCGCTCATCATCCTTATCGAACTGCACACAAGATTACTTATAATCTTACCGTGTGCCAACCTGTTCTACCCAACAAAGCCTTCAACAGTCATCAAGATAATTAATTATCCTACCTGAAAGCTTCAACCATTCCTTGATAACGTGCATCGCTTATTTAGCATGCATCGAGTCACGCAACATTAAACAGGTTGTTGAAAACATGTCCGTCAACCTCCATTCAATAATGTTGCCCAATCGCAATCATAAAATAATCATTCTGGCTAATCAGATCTTAAAGATCTGCCATGTGTCGCTACTTCATTTGTCTATCGCTTTGTCCTTTTCCATCCAGCTTGGTCAAACTTAGTCGACTGAGCTTCGAGCTCACCCAAGCTCTCTACCATGCTACCATCGATCCCATTCGACCAAGTTGTGGTATGGCGGTGAGCTCATCCGAGCTCTGCCAGACTTCCCTGCGCTACCGCACCGAGTTCTCACTCCTACCGCGGTATGGTGGTAACCCCGTGTCGACTTGACCTTGGCCTCCAATAGCGTTATCGTCAGGCCTTCCAAGCCTTTCTTGCGGTGTGGCGGTAACTGCCAGCCAGACCGTCAGCGGTCTCACCGCGCTACCGCAGAGGCCACTAGGCCACCCTGTGGTAAGGCGGTGACCGCTTTGGCACACCGCAGCCACCACAGTGAGCAATCTCACCACCTGCGGTGGGGAGGTAACGGTCATCACCGACCGTTAGCCGCTTATCATGGCCACCGCGGTGAGACATCTCACCGCTCGTGGTATGGCAATAGACTGTCACCCGACAGCTCTGCGTCGCTCACTGCGCTACCTCCACTGCTAGACAGTGACCCCGCGGTAAAGAGGCAGACCTCACTCTGCCACCGTGCCACCCACCACGCCACTAGGAGAAGCACCCTGCGGTAAGGTGGTAAGCCTTTACGCCCACAACCGTCGCTCACCACGCCACTGCCAAGCATAAAGAAGACCACCACGGTAGAGCGGTAACACCGCCCAACCGCCAGACCAAGCAAGGTGGCCCGCGGTAAAGTGGTAAACCGCACAACTGCGCCACTAATGTAAGCTTGCAGCGGTATGGCGGTAAAGGCCAAAACATGGAGAAAACACCAAGGCCGAAAGAGATTTCAAGCCAGAAAGCTAAGGCATAAAATCCCAACAGATTTTAGGTTTCTACTCATTTATTTTAAAATTATATGTTATTTTTAAAATAAATAATTTATTTCTTAAGCCTGATAATTTAATAAAATGTGTATACATAAGTATTATTAACTTAGATTGAATAATTATTAGATTAAATTAATTTAAATATTAAATTTCATAATTAAAATATGTGAGAATGTAAATATAAAGTAAATATACATAGTTTGATGATTCACGAATGGATAAAGATTGATGGAGATCTAGATTTAATAAAGTTCAAAATAACAAATAGTGATTAGACTATTGATTCCTTGAAATTAGAAATTTCTATTGATTTTATGCAAGAATGAGTCTAAAATATTTATTGAATTCATATAAACTAAATAAAGTGTGTGGGAATGTAAATATTAAGTAAGTATACATAGTGTTATGATTGATGAATGAACAAAGATTGATGAAGATCTATATTTGATAAGATTCAAAATCACAAATAATGAGTATTAGGCTATTGATTGCCTTGGAATTATAAATTTCTATTGATTCTATGCAAGGATGAGTCTAAAATTAACTATCTTACAATTTTGAACTTGTCATTGTAGTTTATTGATCTCCATTATTCAGTTTTCCTAATCACCTTTGATTTCTTCTCTAGGTATTTTTCTAAAATACTCAAGAGGCCTAGTGGTATTTAAAAGTATCTTAAAGTATTATTGTTGAGTCATGATGAGCTTTCACCTGGATCAATTCCAAATTTTTAAAAATATCATAAATAATAATCTTTGATCATATGCATGCCTCTAAAATGGTTATGCAATGCTAGATCCCTTTTAGAGAGCTAATTGGAATATGTGAATGCGAATGATAAAAATAAGTGCTTTGAATATCTATAAATACAAGGATAAAAAAATATCATACAAACGTGTGCTTAGTTAGTCTTAGATAAGAAGGATAAAGGTGAGAAATTGATTACATCTTTATTTTTAATTTTTTTAATTTAAGTAGGATGAGATTGAGAATATGACAATTATCATGATTAGAAAGTAATCTTAAGATAGAAAAGGGCTAGATCTTAGTGAATTATGTGTGCATGGGAAGAAGTGTGTACATAAGAGTGATAAATAAGTAGAAAGTGTGAATGTATAAGGGCATGTGACTATGTGAAATGTGAGATGTTGTAGGTGTATTAGAAGATGTGCAATAAGGTAGGTGGATAACATAGAGAAAATGACTCAAATTTTACATAAAATTATGTCAAATTTATCAACATGTTTATGTATCAAAACATCCCTTTAAAGTAGATACAAAACTCAATAAAAACGACATGTATATACAAATTTTACTGCTACATTAATTATTTGTTCTTCATTATGTAAAATATTTTACCTTTTAATTATTTATATGTAATGTTTTATATATAAACATCTATGAACTATAGTAGTTTTTTAAATTTTTGAAGGCACTGTCTTTATGCTCACACGTGTTTGTTATTTTTCTAAGATTTTTTACATGTTATAAATCAACAAGAACTTCTAGACTGCTTTTGAGAAAGAAAGGACAAGTTAATATTTTAAATGTTCTTTTATATGCATTTTTTAAATTCTTATCTTGTCATTGTTGTTTTGTCTTAATTCAATTTTTATCATTATTACCTTTTCTTATCAAAATATGCAAATGTTCATAAAAATGATTCTCTTAAGTCTAGTAACTAAAATTCCATGGCTCAATAATCACTTCTCCATTACTTTTGTAAGGGAGGAGACATATTAATATTCTATGCTCTTTCAAAACACATTTAAAAAAAAGAAATCAATGTTTTATTTTTCTTAATTTTACTATTTTCAATTGATTTTTTTAAATTTTCAAATCACTATAAAGGAAAGAAAATATTTTGTAAATATGAATCTTAAGTCTAGTAACTAAAATTTAAGAGAATATAAATAAAAAAACAAATAGATATAGTTTAATGATTAATAAATGTAAAGATTGATCAAGATTTGGATATGATAAGCTTATGGGTATTATTAGGTGGGCGATCATCTAGAATCATTTTTTTTGTTTATTTTATGTACGAATGAGTCTCAATTTGTCTAGAACTAATATACAACTATAAAATTAGAGCAAGAAACTTCCGGATTTGATTGTGTGAGTTTTTTTCTTTCTCAACGTTTTGGATCAAACTTCATGAGCCATCATCAAGAAAGGAAGACAAGAGAAGAGAATTGTGATCATGAAGTTTGATCATGAATTATTTTTTATTTTCAAATTATAAAAATGAGTGCTTTAAATATCTAAAAATAAAAGGACCAAAAATTATTATACAAACTTGTGCTTAGTTAGTCCTAGATAAGAAGGATAAAGAGGAGAAATAATTACATTTTTACTTTCTATTTTTTTAATTTAAGTAGGATGAGTTTGAGAATATGACAATGATATCATGATTACAAAGTAATCTTAAGATAGCAAAGGGCTAGATCTTAGTGAATTATGTGTGCATGGGAAGAAGTGTGTACATAAGAGTGATAAATAAGTAGAAAGTGTGAATGTATAAGGGCATGTGACTATGTGAAATGTGAGAAGTTGTAGGTGTATAAGAAGATGTGCAATAAGGTAGGTGGATAACATAGAGAAAATGACTCAAATTTTACATAAAATTATGTCAAATTTATCAACATGTTTATGTATCAAAATACTCCCTTTAAAGTAGATACAAAACTCGATAAAAATAGAATGTATATACAAATTTTACCATTACATTAATTATTTGTTCTTCATTATGTAAAATATTTTACCTTTTAATTATTCACATGTAATGTTTTATATATAAACATTTATGAATTAATAGTAGTTTTTTTATTTTTGAAGGAACTCTCTTTATGCTCACTTGTTTTTTATTTTCTAAGATTTTTTAGATTTTATAAATCAACAAGAACTTCTAGATTGCTTTTGAGAAAGAAAGGACAAGTTAATATTTTAAATGTTCTTTTATATACATTTTTAAATTCTTATCTTGTTATTGTTGTTTTTTCTTAATTCTATTTTTAACATTATTAGCTTTTCTTATCAAAATATGAAAATGTTCATAAAAATTGGTTCTCTTAATTTTTAATTCTATATTATTTACTTTTTCTTTATTATATAATTGCAATGGGAAAATCAATATACTCATGACATTTTTTTTTATTTTTTTTTGTGCTTGCTTTGTTTTGAGTATCTTAATGTGGTAACATATCAACAAGTACCATATTCTTGCATTAAACTTAGTTCACAAGCCAATCTCTATTCATCCTTATTCTACTCCTATTTACATTCAATCTCATACATTTACCCTTGTAACTTATATCATCAATTTGACTTTTCAGATTATGGAATATAAGATCAATCCAAATCAACCTCACAAAAATAAAAAATAACTTTCAAAATTTACAAAGTCAAATTTAATTTATATTATTCCTATCCATTTTATACTAATCACATTGAATCAATCTAATATGATTTTTATACATATTACTTAGATACGTACATTATGCATCAATGATAAAAGAAAATTCTAAATATTTTGAACCGTATTCCAAAACCAAAAGAAAAAAAATAAAAAACGGATGAATTCTAAATATTTTGTACCATATTCCAAAACAAAAACAAAAAATGCAGAATGAGTGAATTCTAAATGTTTTATACCATACTCCAAAACCAAAAGAAAGAAAATGTAGAATGAGTGAATTCTAAATGTTTTGTACCATATTCCAAAAACCATAAAAAACCTATGCATACCTTCCTTTAGCATGATGACCACCTTCTTTAAGTCTAATCCACTCATCTTTAATGGAACAACTATAATCAACAGGTACGATTTGAGATCGCTTTAAGGACTTGTTCGTTCTGTTTATAGATTTACGCCATTCAAAGGCAAGTGAGAGTTGGTTAGAACTTACAGGTGATAGAGACCGAAAGCACTTTATCTGCGGAAAAGACCACTGTTTGTCTTATTCAATAATCACTTCTCCATTACTTTTGTAAAGGAGGAGACAGATTAATATTCTATAGGTACTCTTTCAAAACACTTTTTTTTTTTTTAAATCAATGTTGTTTTTTCCTTAATTTTACTATTTTCAATTGATTTTTTTATTTTCAAATTGTTATAAAAGAAAATAAATATTTTGTAAATATGAATATTAAGTCTAATAATTAAATTGCAAGAGAATATAAATATAGTTTAATGATTAATAAATGTAAAGATTGATCAAGATTTGGATATGATACACTTATGGATAGTATTAGGTGGGTGATCATCTAGAATCAGTTTTTTGTTTATTTTATGTAAGGATGAGTCTCAATTTGCTTAGAACTAATATACAACCATAAAATTAGAGCAAGAAACTTTTGGATTTGATTGTGTGAGTTTTTTTCTCTTTTGACATTTCAGATCAAACTTCATGAGCCATCATTAGGAGAGCAAGACAAGAGAAGAGAATTGTGATCATGAAATTTGATCTAAAATGTTGAGAAAAAAAAACTCACACAGTCAAATCTAGAAGTTTCTTGCTCTAACATTATGGATTGTGGAAATCATATGTCTACAACAATAAAATTGTCATGTACTATGTTGATCTCTATTTTTTAGTTTGCAGAGTCATCTTGGACTTCTTCTCTATGTTTCAATCTAAAATACCTAGGGGATATGGTAGTGTTTAAAGGATTTTGATTAAGTCACAAGGAGCTTACACTAGATCAATCCCTATAATTTAAAAATATTGAAACAACATTTTTCATTCACACACATGTCTTTAGAATGATTGTGCAAATCTATATTCCTTTTAGAGCACCAATTGTGTAGATCTGAATGATACATATGAATTATTTGTTTGATTTCCATATGATTAGAATGAGTGCATTGAATTCCTTTAAATACAAGGACAAAAAAATTATCACACAAACTTGTGTTCAATAATCCCTGGGTGGGAAGAGTAAAGGTGGGAAGTATCTTCCTAACAAAGCCCTAAAGAATGATGATAAATTACCCTAAATCATTGAAGGTTGTGTATGTGTGTGATATGGCATGCCATCATCAAAGATTACTTAATAAATATTTGAAAGTTGATAACATACTATTTTATAACTAAAATCTAAAGGAGAAGAAATAAAACTTAATTCTCTAGGGAAAACCATTAGATATTGGACACTTAAAGATTCAAGTAGCTCAATTAGTCCCAACGTAGTTGTAATCATAATAATTAATGTGTAAAAAAAAAAAAAAAAATAGTTATAAAATTAAGAAATTTGTAGAGTATATTTTTCAATAACACAACTGAGAACCTATAGCATCAATAAAACCCAATTTAAAATTTAAAAGTTTAGGGGTCACTTCTATATATGTTGACTTGACATCGGTTAGTTTCATGACATGAAAATGATCTATTATAATGAATGGATGCAATGAAGAACCAAAAATAATCTCTAGGGATGTCTCTAAATAGAAATAGGTAGGGATCATATTATTTTCTAAATAGTACATTAGAATATGCCACTTGTACACTTTTTTTTGTTTTTGCTCAATAATAGTATATTTTATTGATATATAAAAGGATTACATTCAAAGATAAAGTCAATTAAAGCCACCTAGCACCAGACTCGCCTAAACACCCCCAAAACCAATTACATAATTTTTCAATTGATTTTCAACTCAGCTCAGAGCACCAAAAAACTAAGACTTCACGAATTTCGGCTAAAAATTTTGCACGCTAACTTCTGATATGGAGTATTCCCCACCATCGCTATCCCCACAAAAAACCTTGTTTATTCAACATCGCACAAAAACCAACATCAATGTCCTTCTCTGGGGCCATATTTCCCTTCGACGATTTCTGAACCACTTAGCGACCTCTCGCCTTTCCTTCACAACTTCCGCCCTGCATATTGCACGACAAAACCTGCAAAGTTTGTTTCTTTTTTCTTCAGCTTTATTTCCCTATGATTTCCCTTTCCCACTCACCCTTGCCTTCCGCTCACCTTTGCCCCTCTGTGAACGCTTCCTCCACGACACAGCCTCAGGCACCCTTGCTTCCAATTCTTTTGTTTCATGCTCCAGCCGCCTAAGCACTAACTTGAAGTTTTCCCATGCTGCTAAAATGTCGAGCTTATATGCATCTCGGTCCATCCTTCGTCGCCACCTAACAAAGGGAACTAGTCCCTCTTTCATGGCTTCGTCTACGTCCTCAATTCCCTCTGACACATCAAACCCTATCCCTGGCACAAACCATTCCAAAAAAGAATCCATTTCCAGTAGCAACTCCTCTTCAAACAAAGAGAGCATCAGCCACTTGATGGTTACAACTCCAATCCCCACGCAAACAACATTGATGCAATATCAACGTTGAGCCTTCCCCTATGCATTGCCTTAATGAAATGTTCTCCCAAGGCCTCCAAGACGACCCCACACACCTCGTCTATCGGGCATTTCAACAACATTTTCAGCTTGAATTTCGACATTGGCCCGAGAAACCTTTTTTGTTGCTTTTTCATCTTAAACCCATACATCGCCTCCATCGTTGCACTTCCACAAGCTCCTCAGTCTCCAAAAGAAGATAAAGATTGCAGCCAACTTAATCCGTCCAACTGTCGGGAACACATTTTTTATAGCCTCTCTCATCTGAGTCCTCTTGCTAACACAAATCAGTTGTCCTTGGTTCATCATTATGAAAACATCTCTCCCCGCCACTGAATCCTTTCCTGAAGATTTGCATTGAGAATGAGGCTCACATCGCCTTCATAAGATGCCCTCCTCATGTCTGCACGTATGAACCACACCAACCTGTTGACACTTCTGTCTGAAACATCCTCTCCTGATCACCTTGAGATTTTATCGAAACAATGCAAAAGTTTACCGTTGTTGCTCACCAAATAAGGCTAGTTCTAGTACCTTCCTCATCAAAAGATACGCCACCAACTACCCCAACCACAACACACTACAAAAATAAGAAATGGAAGTGAAGCATTAAAGCAGAAATAAATCTTCTAAGTTGAGATTGTTGAAAGCCTCCGCCTTGGACACCCCAACGCGTGAGAAAGAGACTGCCCACTTTGATAGCACGTTCGCATCACAATTGTCAGCTCAACACACGTGGCTAATTTTAACCCCATCAAAGAATTTTAGCTCCTCACATAACACCTGAATAAAACCTTGCAAGTGCCATGCTTTGGAAGCTCCATTAACAATAGCTTGGATTATGATAAAAGATTCACCTTCCAGGTGGAGCTTCCTAACACCAACTTGACGAACCAGACCCACCGCCATGATGGTCGCCTTAGCCTCTACAATTTTGTTAGTCTCGTCCTCCAATTTCCTTGCCCCTGCTGCAATTGTGTTCCCATCCTCATCTCTAACAATGACTCCTACCCCTGATGGGCCCGGGTTGCCTTTGGACACCCCATCAAAGTTTTCCTTATGCCAACCTTTCATCGGCCTCTCCCACCTCACATCCTTGGCATCATTACCCTTCTCCCAAGATACAACAATATTCGTGGAGGACCTTATTCTTATTCCCGACCATGCCCATTGGATTTTATTATCCTCCAAGGTGAATGGAACTCATTGAGCCAAAATGCTTGAGGCCACTGACTCAACAACCTCCTCAATCACGTGGTCAATCCTAAATAATAATCTATTATTTGGTTCTTTCTTATCCACAAAAAATTGCTTGTTTTGTTCTTTCCATATTTCCCAAATAATAATTGAAGGGATGATCACCCATATGCAAGAAAGAAGGGTCCTTTTAAACATCGTGGGCCAAATTTCAAAAAATTCTTTTAAAGAGATTTGTAAAGGAATTTGTCAGCCAAGTTTCATCCTTAAATTATCCCAGCACGCAGCAACCACTCCACAGTTAAGGAGTAAGTGATCAATTGATTCTTCAACCTTCTCACACATGACACATTTTTTTGGGCCAACAATACCCAATATTTTCCTTCTCTCACTTGACATAATTCTTCCTTTGAAAACTAGCCAAGCAAAGGTCCCCACTTTTGGTAAGCACTCTTTACTCCAACATAACTTCTTCGCCCAGAAAGCATCTCCCTCAGGAGCTTCCAAAAGTTGGTATCCAATCTTAACCAAGTAACAACCATTGGTTGATCCACACCAAATGACTTTATCTTCTGACTTTGAAAGCCACACCCTCCTACTCTGAAAGATAGCCCTTACTCTCTCCAATTCCTTATTTGTAAGACCAACAAAATCAACCTCCCTCCAACACCATTCCTAATCAAAAGGACCCTGTTTTACCTGAAGATAATCACGAAGCTTATCACCCCAATTTTGTAGAAAGATTAATCGAATGTCCTACAAATCCTCTTCCTCTCTTAATATTGGTAACCCTTCCCATGATTCATCTTAAATCTTGACCTTGCATCCATCACCAACCTTCCAGGAAATGTGGTTCAAAATAATCGATCGACAAGAAACTATGAAGTTCCAGATCGTCGATCCTTTAGGTGGATTTCAAATGGTTAAAATCCTTTGGTCTTCAAGAGAATCCAGATACTTCGCCTTCAATATTTTGACCCACGGAAGGTCTGGATTAGAGTAAATACTCCACACCAATTTTGCACCCAAAGCTTCATTCATTATATGCCAATCTCTCAGACCAACACTACCTTTATCTCTTGGCCTACAAATTTTATCCCAAGCAAGCAAAAGGATTTTGTCAGGCTCAGCCACTCCATTCCAAAAAAAAATCTGCATTATTTGTCCAATTGAGCTAACCACCTTCTTAGGTATCTTGAGACACATCATATAAAAAATTGGGATCGCAAAAATGATAGATTTGAGCATCAAAATTCTACCCGCAACCGTAATCCATTTACTCTTCCACCCATCCATCCTACTGAGACAACTTTCAATTAATTCTTTCCACACAATAGCCCTATTCGCTCCACCAAAAAGAGGAATTCCCAAACACTTGCTTGGGAGAGAACCTACTCTCATCCCAAGGATCCTACATAGCTCTACTTGTTTCTGAAGGGGGTACTTGTTTAAGTCTAATAATTAAATTTTAAGAGAATATAAATAAATATATATAAATATAGTTTAATGATTAATAAATGTAAAGATTGATCAAGATTTGGATATGATAAGCTTATGGATAGTATTAGGTGGGTGATCATCTAGAATCAATTTTTTAATTATTTTATGATTCTCAATTTGTCTAGAACTAATGTACAACCATAAAATTAGAGCAAGAAACTTTCAAATTTGATTGTGTGAGTTTTTTCTCTCTCAATGTTTTGGATCAAACTTCATGAGCCATCATCAGGAGAGCAAGACAAGAGAAGAGAATTGTGATCATGAAGTTTGATTTGAAATGTTGAGAGAGAAAAAAAATCACACAGTCAAATCCAAAAGTTTCTTGCTCTAACATTATGGATTGTGGAAATCATATGTCTACAACAATAAAATTGCCATGTACTATGTTGATCTCTATTTTTTAGTTTACGGAGTCATCTTGGAATTCTTCTCTATGTTTCAATCTAAAATACCTAGGGGATATGGTAGTGTTTAAAGGATTTTCATTAAATCACAAGGAGCTTACACTAGATCAATCCCTATAATTTAAAAATATTGAAATCAACATTCTTCATTCACACAAATGTCTTTAGAATGATTGTGCAAAGCTATATTCCTTTTAGAGAACCAATTGTGTAGATCTGAATGATACATATGAATTATTTGTTTGGTTTCCATATGATTAGAATGAGTGCATTGAATTCCTTTAAATAGAAGGACAAAAAAATTATCACACAAAATTGTGTTTAATAATCCCTGGGCAGGAAGAGTAAAGGTGGGAAGTATCTTCCTAACAAAGCCCTAAAGAATGATGATAAATTACCCTAAATCATTGAAGGTTGTGTATGTGTGTGATATGGCATGTCATCATCAAAGATTAATTAATAAATATTTGAAAGTTGATAGCATACTATTTTATAACTAAAATATAAAGGAGAAGAAATAAAACTTAATTCTCTAGGGAGAACCATTAGATATTGGACACTTAAAGATTCAAGTAGCTCGATTAGTCCCAACATAGTTGTAATCATAATAATTAATGTGTAACAAAATAAATAAAAATAGTTATAAAATAAGAAAATTTGTAGAGTATATTTTTCAATAACACAACTAGGGACCTATAGCATCAATAAGACTCCCAATTTAAAATTTAAAAGTTTAGGGGTCACTTCTACATGTGTTGACTTGACATTGGTTAGTTTCATGACATGGAAATGACCTATTATAATGAATGGATGGAATGAAGAATCAAAACTAGTCTCTAGGGATGTGTGTAAATAGAAATAGGTAGGGATCATATTATTTTCTAAATAGTACATTAGAATATGCCACTTGTACATAATGTTTTGATGAGAAAAAGTGTAAGGTTTTCTCTTTTTATTTCGACTAAAGTGTCTCAACCTTGCAATCCTAATGTTCAAATTTATTGTTTTGTATGTATTGTTATTTCATCTTTATTACCTTTATTTTCACTTGGGAAAGATCCAACATCTTGTTTGAAGGTGGAATTAATTTCATCTTTAGTGATATGTTTTCCCCACATGAGGAAGACAACATCCCACATTGAGTTGACATCTTAAATTTCCATGTGTTAGCATCTTGGATGGTATAAGAGCATCATGATAGGGATTACATAGGGAAAACTCTTATGATCTGTAAGAGATGTAAGAGGGATGTAATGCTGGAACCTTGACTAGCCTTATGATTTGGACACTTGTCATGAAGCATCTCTTACATAAGCAAATTTGAAGAAAAATTAGACACACAAAGTTAGGTTGTCAAATATTTGACCTTATGACAATATGATACATAAGGAGTGTGGGAGTAAATGGTGACTCCCCAACACCCCTAGGAATAGTTGCTAGACCAAAACCACTTCCACGAGAGAGAGAATGGCAAGAAAGCTTGCCTCACAATGCAAGATTGAATATTGGTTGAATATGCTTGGATAAGCTTCAATTGATTCAATGCAAATGCACATGTGATGCCTTGCTTATAAAGGCAAGGATGAGAGATAGTATTAAACAAGATCATGACAAGTGTCTTAATCCTATGACTTGAGACAACTAACAAACTAACTACCTAGGAATCAAGCAATACTAGCTAGATAAGATAAGTTCTAGAAAAGCCAACTAAGACTTTTAGAAAGAATCTTATGTCCTAAGTAAACTTAAAATGTGAATATGTCCCCTAATTACCTAGTGAGTGAATTAGCTAGGTACAATATATTTATTCACACCAACAAGGAGTATGATAATAATATTTAGGGTTACATTTGACCAAGGAGAGTGTTGGGATTTGTTTCCAACTAGTTTGGGCTACATAACTCCTTTGGGATTGTCGATGATTTACCAAAACTACCCCATGGTTTCACTTTACAATTATTTTTCTAATTTGATCTTAGAGTAGAATGCATCATAATTTTTTGCAATTCGTATGGGTAACAAAGTGATACTAGAATTTAGAGGGATAAGATGTATTGATGTAACTCACTTTTGAAAGATTAATATAAGATTGTGTCTCTTTGGGTATGCATTTTTTTCTCATAAAAATTTATCCATGTGAATTTTTCTGCTATGATTTGCATTCTCTTTATATTTCTCTCTATTCTCATTATGTTTTATCATTGATTAAAAAAATTAACAATAAAGTTTGACATATCTCATTATTTATTTACAATTTAATTTTTACATTTGGTGTTAGAGCCAAATTTGACTTGATTAGAAAGAGGGAAACCTTTCTTAGATTTTTTATTAGGGTTTTTCTATAGTGAGAGTGTGTTATTTTTTCTTACAGTTTCAAGTTCTAGGTGATAGAGATCATGTCCAACTCATTTTAGTTGGAGATCAAAAATTTTAATGGAATGGGTTTTGAGATTTAAAGGCTAATGTTGGAACAACTCTTAGAAGAGGGGGATAAATGAATT
Source organism: Sequoiadendron giganteum (assembly GCA_007115665.2). Taxonomy (NCBI): domain Eukaryota; kingdom Viridiplantae; phylum Streptophyta; class Pinopsida; order Cupressales; family Cupressaceae; genus Sequoiadendron; species Sequoiadendron giganteum. The sequence continues at coordinate 508,496,927 of CM021107.1, read as the reverse complement.
GCCATGAAGAATGAGAACAAATAAAAAAAGATGTCAGATTGAAGAATACATAGAATTTGAAAAATGGACCATGAAACAATTCATGTGTGTTTATCTAACTTTTTTTATTGAATTTTTGTAGTGATTCTATTGCTAATAAGGCATGCAATAGAATGAGAGAAATTTACCAAATAAAGAGTCTGATTAATAAGGCATGAAATAAAATTAAGAATAGGGACTCAATTGAAAAATATTTAAATGTGTAACTTTTAATCTTGTCTTTTTTTAATTACATTTGATAGATGTGAAGATAGAATAAGTGGATAGGTGTATTTTTATTTATTTTTATTGCCTAAATATAGGATAATATGATCCTTGCAATCAATATTTCTTTGATATATTATCCAAAGTTGGATGCCCTCATTACTATCTCACTTATAGAGGAGATATGAAGAAATAATTTTGATGGTTCTAATGATGCATTGCATGTATAGGGAAAATTTGAAGAGAGGGGTAAGGACAAGTAGAAATATGATAAGGATAATTCTAAGGATAGGTCTAGGTACAATCAAAGAAATATGACACTTGATACGAGTAGGTAGAGGTGCTAGAAATATGGTAAATAGGATCACCCTAGAAAGGAATGTTAGTATTAAAAAATAATGATGACTCCTTTACTAATAAATCCGTTGATGATGAAGCTACTAATTATTTTATTATTTCTACTAAAATGACTTATGTTTACTCTTGGTTGGTGTATTCAAGGGTATCGTACCACATGACCCTCACAAGGAGTGGTTGTAAATTCATAGATCTTATAATGGTAGCCTAAAGATTTCCTTGTGGCCAACAACATAAAATATTTTTTCCCAAGGGGAGGTAAATCTGATTTTAGTGATGGAAGGGTGAAAAACCTCACAAATTTGTTCCATATACTTGATTTATCTAGAAGCATGATTTTTGTATCTAAAATAAATTATTTAGGGGTGCATTTTACTTTTGAGAAGAGTTGTTGTAGGTTGAGTAGAGTAAATTTGGTGTTGTATAAGGGCACTCAAAGTGGCATCCTATTTAGATTGGAGGTATCTATATATTGTAACTCTATGAGTGCAACTAACAAATTTCTTACTTGTAAATTGTGCCACTACAAGAAAGATCACATTAATGAGAAGGGTCTCAAAAAATTCATTAACAAGGATATGGCTAATGGCTTGTCAATGTATTCTATTGCTTTTTATTTTTATGAACACTACATGTATGGAAAATGGCATTGGGTTTTCATTTAAATAGTAGAATTAAAGATTAAAAATTGAGCTTGTTCATAATGATGTATTTGTCCCTATCAATGTGCCTTCAATTTGAAAGTATTGCACTACTATGTTTCATTTATCAATGATTTCTCTACATATGCATGGGTTTATTTTCTAAAACATGTCTACTATATATTCTAAATTTAATGAAAAGAATAAATAGATAAGAAAGCAAAGCTTTTAATAATGGATAATAGTGGTGATTTTTCTCTAGGTATTTGGATGATTATTGTAGCCATGAAAGAATTGTTAGATCGGCATACAATACTGTGTTCCACTATTTAGCCAAGTTGGACATTAATATCAACATTTTTTTACAAAATTTCATTTTATGAAACCTATAGCAACTAAACCATTAATAATTTGGAGATGATGCAAACTAGTGACTTGTGAGGATTTGTGTGTAGATTCTAAACATATATATTTTTAAAAAATAGAAATAAATTATGAATTTTTTTATATACTTTTAATAACTTATTTTGTACAGTAACAACATTTTTAAAAAGCGGTGTTTATATTGTCATGCATAACTTTTTTATTGAAAGAATAAAATTATAATTTTTAAAATATAGATTTTTAATATCAATATCTAGTGCATGGATATTTTTCATTTTTTTTTATTGCTTAGTTATTTTTTAAATTATTTTTGTAATTCAAAGTAATTATAATCGGGACATAGGTGTATGTCCTGATGCATAACTTGTTTTGTATGTATTGATTTTTTTTTTTTTTTTGATGAAACAAGAACATCAATGCCTTGTAGACACATATTTTTTAGAATTTTTACTCTATTTTTCTATTTTTTCGTGTGTGTGAAACAAATACCTTGATTTTTAGTGAAAAAACAACATTCACAAGAAATAAAATATAAGTATAATAATAAAATTAAAAATAGTTAAAATTATAGTTTTTAGAAAACTTATAATAAGAGTTGCATACTTACAAAATATAATTTCTATATTACTTTATTTAATCCCTCAAAAGGTAAAGAAAAAAAAAAATTTGCCATCATTTTTATAGGTGCAAAGGAGGCTCCATTGTGGGTATGTTTTAAGACTAGAGGGGTTTTATCTAAGGGGATTCAGTCTAAGGGGGTCTTATCTAATCCTATTCAATTAAAAACCCTTAGATGGAATCCCTTAAGGCTTAAATCTTTAGTTTTCTAAAAAATGTATGGTTTTAGGAAAAAATATATGGATTTATTTTTTAAAACATGTCTACTATATATTCTAAATTTAATGATTTTAAAGAATTTGATAAAAAGAATAAATAGATAAGAAAGTAAAGGTTTTCATAATGGATAATAGTGGTGATTTTTTATCTAGGGATTTTGATGATTATTGTAGGAATAAAATCATTGTTGATAAAAAACAACTCCATATACTCTACAATATAATGGAATGGTAGAAAAAATGAGCATGAATTTGATTAACAAAGGAAAAATCATGTCAAATAATGCTAAGATCAAATAAAAAATTTATGTCAAAGATATATACATTTATTTTTACTTAGTTAACAAGTCTCCCACTTCTACTCTAGTTGAAAACATAGCCTATGAGGTATGGATAAATAAAACACCATTAGTTTCACATTTTTAATTTTTTTCAGAGTAGAAAATATGTTCATATTCCAAAAATAAAAATATTCTAAGATCGATTTCAAGGCTAAAAAGTATGTCTCCATGGGTTATTTCATGGGATATTTTGGATCCAATAGCATTAAAAATAATATATTCTAAGGATGTTATTTTTATAAAGCTTAGGAAATTCTAAAAATATAAACAAACTCTTAAGAATCTTAACTAAACTATGTATCTTAATATTAAGAAAATACCATAGGAAATGCATTCATAGTACAATAATAAGATGGATATAATGAAGAAGGAGAAGGATAAAATTTAAAATTTGGAGAGGAACAATATAGTGACTCTGTTATGCCTCTCAAAAGATCCATGAGGCAACAAAATATTGTTTTAAGGTATAGTTGTTTTGATTATAGGTGTGTATTTATTTTATTATTTACTAACAATGAACTTAGATCTATGAAGGAAAATTTGTCTTTGTATGACAATGAATATTGGTTAGAGGGCATGAAAGATGAAATAAAGGCTTTGTACAAATGTGAAACATCATATCCAGTTATGTATGTGAGGGGAATGGATTCTACCCATTTGATAAAGTATTTAGTGGTTGTAATGATATGTGTGTGGCCACAAAGTAATAGAGATTTATCTTTCTAATGAGATCAATCCCCCAAGTAGAGAAGGACCACATATTTTTTATTAGTTTTAGTGCTTGAGGAGTTGTGTGGATGATGTCTCTATCCTTCTAATAGACTATACATCTTTTGGCATATTGACAATCATCTTTCTCCACATAGAAAACTAATATTAACATGTTCTTAGAATTTTCTTGGCTATGACCATACCAATAGTACGTGCTTCAAAAATTATATCATGAAATTCCTTGATTGTTGAGTTAGTTTCTTATGTATTTTTTCACCTTAATAGGGTACCAAAATAGCCTCTACGATAGAGGGTGTCACCAAGGAGTGTGAACAAATATGTACATTGGATGAATTTATTATGTTGATTTTGTGAGAATAAAATATGAGTGATGTTGTCATGGAGGTAGGTGTAAATGTCATAATACAAAGGAAAAGTGGGACCAAAAACCTCACATACTATTTCAAATTATATGATGTATCCAAGTATTATTATGTGGTCAACAAAAACTAACACTATTGAGTATCATTATGTATCTCAATAAGTATACCAAAAGTATCCATCTAATGTGTTGATTTATTATTTTCACAAGGAATGTGTTCAAAGTAATATCCTCAAGATACTTGTTATACTAGAAACCATTATTTTTTAAGGAATGAGTTTTTTATCTTTAACATTGTACTCATCAATTACTTATTTTATGATGATTTGAGAATCATCACATATGGAACATGTTTAATATTCCATTGGATTGCTAATTTGATACTTGAGATGTGTGTTTCATATTCAACAATATTAAATTAGTGGAAACAAAAATAATTCTAAATACTTTGAGGAGGAGGTCAGCTTATGTTCTAATAAAACATCCTATCCATGAATAGAAGAGCCATCAAAATATAGTTTCCATTCTTAAAATTAACTCATCAAGAGATAGCATAGACTCATCTAGGAACTTTATGTTTAAAAATTGATTATCTTGTAGTGATGCATTTACAATTTTATCTATAAAGACTTGTCCCTTTTATACCTTTTTTATTTATATACTCAATGTTAAACTCACTAAAAAAACATAACCTATTTAGCCATTATACCTATGAGATGAATTTGAAAGAATATACTTTTGAAGATCAAATTTGGTGTCAATCTTAGTGTTATTCTTGAGCATATAATGTTATAACTTTTTAAAAGAAGAAAAAATCTAGACATAACTTCTAAAATTGGGTGTAGTTGATCCCATATGCTATGAAATTTTAGCCTAGATAATAAATAACTCCTTATGTTTCTTGATAATCTTGTTGAGCCAAAATAGATCCAAAGGAAAACTATATCACTAAGATGTAAAGTAATAGTTCTCTTGGAGTAGGTGACACAAACACTAAGGATTTTGTAAGATATTGTTTAATTTTCTCAAAATCATGTTAAAATTATGTGTTCTAATAAAATATAGTATCCTTCAATAGATGTGAATGTTTGACATTTATTTGGAAGTTGTGAGATGAATCCTCCAATGGCTTAGATTTTTCCTTATAAATTGTGTAGTCATTTGAGTTTTTGGGGAGGAGATATTTCTATGATAACTTTTATTTTAGAATTATTATCTTCAATACCTCTTATGGACATGATGAACCCCAATGATTTTCCTAATGTAATACCAAAAATACACTTCCTATACTTTAGATGAAATTTATACTTTCTCAATCTTTGAAAAAATTATGTAGAATGGCCATTTTTTACAATAGCTCTTTATTTACCCAATATATTATCCATGTAATACTCAACAATATCACGGATAATTTCATAGAAGATGATAGTCATGGATATTTTATAGGTACTAGAATTCTTCAATCCAAACAACATGATTGGTAACAAAAAACTTCCCTAATATGTAGTAAAGGATATTATATGTTGGTCTTCAAGTGTAATGTTAACTTGATTGTATCCTAAGAAACCATCCATAAGAGATAAGAGTGTATGTCTTGTTGGTAAAACAAGGATAGACAACTGAGAGGGGGGGTGAATCAGTTGTTACTAAAATTAAACTTCTACAACATTAACCAATCCTTATATCACATATTTGATAATTAACAATGCAATCATAAGAACAACACATTAGAGACACATAAACACCAAGATTTTATACATGGAAACCCTGTTAGGGGAAAAACCACGATGGATGTTATTCCACAAGATTATACCATGTTAGAAGTATAATGGAGAATAAAAAGATAATGCAGTTACATTCAGGCACACTACCTAGAGCACACTACTCAAAGGGAAGGCTCATTTCCTTACATACAACAATTAGATTAAATCCATTTGACGAATATGAACTGAGAAAATAGCTTCTGCAAAAGCTTGATTACAGTTCCAATTAGGCACACAAAAACTTCTTCAAATCTTCCACCCTCTGCTCAAACTCTTATGCACTCTACTCTGAATGATCTGACCTTTATTCTCACTTTTACATCACTTGTACACTTGAGCACTTATTATAAACGAGGAAAACAATCTCATATAGATATCTGCTACACAAATTTACATCCACTATTCAGTCGGTCACAAATAAAGAATAAATTACAACTGTTGACTTTGATACATGAGTAAATTACAATGTGCACCAACACAAGTCGGTCACAACATAGTGAGGACCCAAACAAACATCTCCAAACATGCCAAGCAATAAAATATTAATCCTCATGGATCTGCAACACGCTAACGTCATCATGTCGACCAAGAACATGAACACACAGGCACATATCAGAAAAAGATTTGATCATGAACACTCCACTCACTACGGATGTACAACAAGGATAGAGCATGATCTAGAATCATCCATGAATGTCACAAGTACATGCACAATACATGAAATTACCAGAATTTCATCCACTTCAACTAATAATGCCATCTACATAAACTGAATAACTATAGGCACACAAATCTTCATAACTTCCACAAAACTTTATGTGCACCACTGAAACTTTCAGACAACATACTAGAAAGGCTAAAAAAAAAACCTTTTGAAGTGCACCTTCAAATCTTCAACACACAGAGCTTTCCAAAATTCTGACCTTCTCAGCTCCACTGGTTGTTTGTACTATATTTTTAAAATTTTCTCAATCTCCTCGACATAGACAACCTTAAGCAAATTAATATGCTAATAGTGTTGACATCAATGACAGCCACATATCAACAACACAACCACAACATCCAACAATCTCCCCCTTTGGCATTGATGGAAACACATGATGTGAAAAATGATACCATCAACCCAACTAACTCTTCTTCAACAATCTCCCCCTGAGATTGTGCACTTTTACCTTCATTTCTCTTCTTTCCCACTTTTTCACATTGCTTATCTCCCCCTTTGACATCAATGGAAAAGGTACACATGCTCTAATTTCAAATTTGAAACATTTGACTACTCCCCCTAAGTAGTAGCCACCACAACATCAATCTGAAATGTGATATGACAATGAATTCACAGACTGATGCAAATACCTGCATCATAGTTTTGATCAGGAGGGGAAATTACCCCTAACTTTCCTCTAAGGTACTCAAAATTATTCTTAGGCAACAACTTTGTAAAGATATCTGCAATTTTCTATTTGGTAGGTATGTACTCCAGTCTGACTTCTTTATCACTTACTTTGTCTATCAAGAAGTGATACTTGATGGATATATGCTTTGTCTTTGAATGCAATACTGGATTCTTAGAAATGTTAATGGGACTTGAATTGTCACAGAATATAGCAATGGGTTCTTCATAGTCAATTTTGACATCTCTCAACATTTTCTTCATCCATTATAGCTAGGTACAACTGTTTGCAGCAACAATGTACTCTACCTCAATAGTAGATAATGAAACCGAGTTTTTCTTTTTTCTTAACCAATATACCAACTTCTTACCCAATAAGAATGCACCACCAATGGTACTCTTCCTGTCATCTACATCTCCTTCCCAATCAACATTAGTAAAACCACTTAGAGTAAGATCATCATACTTAGGGTACCAAAGACCAAGATCAACTGTCCCTTTCAGATATCTGAATATTCTTTTCACAGTAGACACATGGGACTCTTTAGGATCAGCTTGAAATCTAGCAACCATACACAAAACATTCATTATGTCTCGCCTGGTCTGAGTCAAGTAGAGTAATCCATCAATCATTGATTTGTACCTTGTCTGATTTGCTTCGGGAGTATCATCTTTCTGTGTAAGTTTACATCTGGTCACCATAGGTGTACCGACTATTTTTGAATCTTCCATGCCAAAAATTTTTAGTAACTCTTTCACATACTTAGATTGACATACAAATATTCCATCCTTCAATTGAGTAATTTGCAATCCCAAAAATAATTTTAGCTCTCCTATCATTGAAATTTCAAATTCACTTTTCATTTCATCGACAAACTTCATACACAAATCATCATCACCTTCAAAAATAATATCATCAATAAAGACTTCAATGATCAATTCTTTGCTCTGATCAAGTTTGAAATATAAATTGTTGTCTGTAGTACCTTTATTGAATCCTAATTTCAACAAGTATTTATCCAATCTAGCATACCAAGCTCTAGGGGCTTGCTTTAGTCCATAAAGAGCTTTCTTCAATCAACATACCATGTCTTTTTCATTAGTCAATTGAAATCCATCTGGTTGTTCAACATAAACTTCTTCTTCTAGTTCACCATTCAGGAATGTTGACTTCACATCCATCTAATAAACATTGTAATTCTTGAAAGTAGCATAAGCAAGAAATAATCTAACAACCTCAATTCTAGCAACATGAGCAAAATTTTCTTCAAAATCAATACCTTCCATCTGTGAGTAACCTTTGCAAACCAATATTGCTTTGTTTCTAACCACATCACCTTGTTCATTCAGCTTATTCTGGAACACCCATTTGGTTCCAATCACATTTTTGTTCTGAGGTCTAGGAACAAGATCCCATGTATTATTCTTTTGTATCTGCAATAGTTCTTCTTTCATGGCTTCCATCCAATGTTCATCCTTGGATGCTTCACTTATATTTTTAGGTTCAACTTTAGAAATTAGACAATATTCTTCTAGAATTCTTCTTCTATTTTTCACACCTTTTCTTTTGTCTCCTATGATTTGACTATCAGAATGATTTTGTCTTACATATTTAGAAGTTTTTAAGTTCTATATTACCTCTTGTTCTTGTGATCTTTCTTCCGCACTTTTGCTTGCTTCTACTTCCCAATTTCCTTGGTTCACCGAAACAATTTGAAGTTGATTATGTGCCTGAGCATCATTTTCAGCATCATCATGTTGATCATCTGAATCATAATCACTAGATATGGATGATTTACCAATGTATTCATCAACCTTAACATTTTCACTTTCAACCACTTTCTTCAACCTTCTATTAAAGCACTGGTAAGCTTTGCTTTTAGTAGAGTATCCTAGAAATATTCCTTCATCACTTCTAGCATCAAACTTACCTACATCAATATCTCTCTTGATGTAGCATTTGCTTCCAAATTTTTTGAAGTATTTGATAGTAGGATTATAACCAAACCACAGCTCAAAAGGTGTGTTACCAGAATTATTGTTGACATTCACCCTATTAATGGTGTACACAATAGTACTTACAACTTCTCTCCGGTAGAAATGAGGAAAATTTGCTTCTAGCATCATGGTTCTAGCAGTGTCTAGAATGGTTTTGTTCTTTCTTTCAAGAACTCCATTCTATTGAGGGGTCTGGGGAGAAAATAGTTGTCTTTGGATTCAATGCTCTTCACAAAAAGAATTGAATTCCCGTGAAGTAAATTCACCACCTCTGTCTAACCTTAGACATTTGATCCTTTGATTTCTCTCATTCTCTTCCATAGCTTTAAAATTTTTGAACTTTTCTAATGCTTCATGTTTTTCTCTCAAGAAAGCGACTCATATCATTCTAGAGTAATCATCAATGAGTAACATAAAGTACCTTTCACCGTATAGGCTTTTGATTTTGGAAGGACCACATAGATCAGTATGTATCAAATCCATTACTCCATTAGAGTTATATCATTTGCTCTAGAAGGAATTTCCTGTTTGCTTTCCCATCTGACATTCCTTGCACATAGCATTAGTAGGCTTCACTAACTAAGGTAAATCTTTGACTGCTTGAGTAGAACTTATCTTAACAATGTTATCAAAGTTCACATGACATAACCTCCTATGCCATAACCAGCTTACATCAATTTGAGCAATCAAACAACTTTTACTAGCAACACTTAAATGAAAGATATTAGCTTTTGTCTTTGTTCCTGAAGCAATTATATTTCTTGAACTTCCTATTATTCTGCACTTACCATTCTTGAACTGCAGATTGTAGCCTTTGTCTACCATTTTTCCAACACTCAACAAGTTATGCTTTAGGCCTTCTACATAAAGAACATCATCAATATTGTGCTTACCACCAAAAGAAATAATGCCTCTGCCACGAATCACACTAGAAGTGTTGTCACCGAACCTCACAACAACACCATCATATTTTTCCAAACTTACAAATTTTCTTTTGTCACCAGTCATATGATGTGAGCATCCGCTATCAATTACCCACTCATCTTTCTCTTCAACTTTGGCTGTAAGAGCTTTCTCAACATTCATATTAATTTTTCTGAATGTTCTTTGAGAATTCTCTCCCAAGTCATATTTCTTTTTCTCGGATATAGTAGCCTTGAAAGCAGATTCAGTCTTAGAAGCAAACTCACCAAATTCACTTAATTCAAATACAGCAAGTTTTCCAATCAACATGGCTTTAGTAATATTTTTCACTGTTCTGAGTCCATCAATAGCATGAGCTTTTGTCTTATAAGAAGGGGGCATAGATCTAAGTATCTTAGCCACAATTTCATCATCATTCATATTTCCACCGACACATCTAATGTCCATCACCAATTCATTTATCTTATGCGAGAAGGAAAATATGTTCTTATCTTCAAGCTCTCCCATTTTCCTTTTAGACTTTGTCACTTAGCACTTTTCACTAGTGCATCTCCTTCATACAATCTTTCCAGCTTTTTCCAAATCTAATGAGCAGTCTTCAATCCTATCACATTTGTCATTTTTGAATCTGTCAAAGCACTCACCAGTTTTTCTACCGACCTGGTATTAATTTTTGCTTGCTTGATTGCATCTTTAGAGGAAACACCATTCTGAGTAATATTATATGCAATTTGTGTCATCTGCCAGAAGGGTTCACCAATGCACCTTAAATGGCATTCCATCTTGACTTTCCATAGAGAATAATTTGCACCATCAAATCTAGGACCATCCTTTGTGAATGATTCCATCTTGGATCACCTCAACTTGTTAATATTATTTAAGAGGAACTAGCTCTGATACCAATTGTTGGAAAAACAAGGATAGACAAGAAAGAGGGGGGGTGAATCAATTGTTACCAAAATTAAACTTCTACAACATTAACCAATCCTTATATCATAGATCTGATAATTAACAATGCAAGCATAAGAACAAAACATCAGAGACACATAAACACCAAGATTTTATATGTGGAAACTTTGTTAGGGGAAAAACCACAGTGGATGTTAGTCCACAAGATTATACCCTATTAGAAGTTTAATGTAGAATAAAAAGAGAATGCACTTGCATTCAGGCACACTACCTAGAGAAAACTACTCAAAGGGAAGGCTCACTACCTTACATACAACAATAAGATTAAATCCATCTGATGAATATGAACTGATAAAATAGCTTCTGCAAAAGCCTGATTACAATTCCAATTAGGCACACAAAAACTTCTTCAAACTCTTCCACCCTCTGCTCAAAATCTTCTACACTATGTTCTGAATGATCTGACCTTTATCTGCACATGTACATCACTTGTACACTTGAGCACTTATTCTAAATGAGGAAAACAATCTCATATATATATCCGCTACACTGATTTACATCCACTATTCAGTCAACCACAAATAAAGAATAAATTACAACTGTCGGCCTTGATATATGAGTAAATTACAATGTGCATCAACACAAGTTGGTCACAACATAGTGAGGACCCAAAAAAAGATCTCCAAACATTCCAACCAATAAAATATTAATCTCCATGGATTCGCAACATGCTAACATCATCATGTCGGCCAAGAACATGAACACATAGGCACATATTAGAAAAATCTCCGATCACGAACACTCCAATCACTGCGGACGTACATCAAGGATAGAGAATGATCTAGACTCATCCATGAACATCACAAGTACATGCACAACACATGAAATTACTAGAATTTCATTTGCTTCAACTAAGAACACCATCTACAGAAATTGAATAACTGTAGGCACACAAATCTTCATAACTTCCAAAAAACTTTATGCGCACAATTGAAACTTTCGAACAACATACTAGAAAGGTTCAACAACAAACCCTTTGAAGCACACCTTCAGATCTTCAACACACAAAGCTATCCAACATTTTGACCTTCTCAGCTCCATTGGTTGTTTGTACTATATTTTTACAATTTTCTCAATCTCCTCGACATATACAATCTTAAACAGATTAATATGCTAATAGTGTTGACATCAATGACAACCAAATATCAGCAACATAACCACAACATCCAACATATCCTACTTTTGAGATGACAATCATGTTAATATTAGGTAATGGATAATCATATTTTGGGCATATGCCTTATTGATCTCTCAAAGTATGTACATATTTAGATAGTTACCAATTTCTTATGGGAAGGAATAATGTTGAATATACATTTAGAGTATTCAATTGGTTGTATAATCCCAACATCCATAAGCTTTCATGGTTCTAATTTGATAAGCAAGGCCACCTTAGGATACATTTCTAATTTTTTTGTTTAACTAGTTTAACATTTTCATGTATGAAAATACATGATATACCACAATGGATAGATCTAACCCTGGCATATTCAACATATGACCAAGTGAAAACATTTAAAAATTCCAAAAGAATTTCAATAATAATTTCCTATTCTATACAAAATTGAAAGTTGTTAATTTAACCATTCTAGGATTATTGTTTGTGCCAACATTCACATCAGTTATGTCTTCAGCAAGAAATTTATAACCATATTATAACTATGTTGGCACAAGGGAAAGGTTGATTTCCTTATTTATTAGTACATGATAGAGGTATTCACCAATAGAATCATCTTTATTTTCTTTATTTTTATTTTTTGTATAATGAAACATTATAGATGTTTTCACTAGGCAACTTCACTTTTTTTTTTACTTTTTTGTGACTAGGAACTATTCCCACTAACCAATATACACTTATGTATCAAGGTTGATGTCGAAACCTTGTTTATAATATCTTAATAGTATTCCATCTTAAATCCCCATAAATCTACCAATCACTTCATCATTCTAAAATACATCCATTAATATGTGATATTGTTGTTTCTAGTCAATAAGTTTAGGATATTGAAGGTCAACACTAATGGTTAGGATAGTGGTAACTTGGAAAAATTTGGTGGTGAAATATATTCATAGAGACTATGAGAGGAACCTATTTTGATGTTTAATTATTTTTCCCTAGATATTATGGAACCTATTTTGAACATAACATGATTTAATGAATGAATCTATACTAAAATGATGAGATACCTAAGTTGTCTACTTATCCATGATGGGGCCACTATAAATTTTAGGTCAAAGGGGAAGTTTACCCATATGGAAAGCATCTTGGATTTCATACTCTTTGCAACCTTTTTCAATAATATTGAAGTGGGAATTAAAAGGGGGAATTTTGGATGTGGATGGAAGGTCATCTAGGTGTATTTGGTATGTATATTTTTTAGGTCCAAGAATTATGTATTTATCTATTTTATAAGCACTTTCAGTATTGGGAAAATGATTTATTTTGATTTATCACCCTTCCAATATTTTAGAATATTAGAAAGGTTGAGGATCACCAAGGGAGGTTACTTTGATACCTAAATGGGTAAATTTAATGAGTTTGTGAAAGGTGTATGGAACAACATGCATGACATGAATCGATAGATGAAAAACAAGGATGTTGTAAGGAAGTTCAAGATCAAGGACATGTAGTAAGGTTAATTGTATGAAAATCCCAACAATACTAGGAAGATGTATAGTAGCTATCGATTCTCTTTGTGCATTATCATTCGCTTTGACGATGATGTTACTTGGGTCCAATGCTACTTAAAAGTAACCAAGATGTTTGATTAATGTTAGAGAGAAATCATTTATACACACCAATTTTATTTTATGTATAGGAAAATAGTATCAATGTACAAAGGAAGAGTATATAATGGACTCGTAGGAGTCATCTAATTTTCGTTAAAGCTAAGTTGGTGGCTATAAGACAAGTTTCTATGAGGAATTGGAATCAAGAGGGGTCAATATAATTAGGGACTCTTGAATCTTGAAGGAGGGCAGGTGCATGGAAATGGGTAGCAATTCCGTGGACACCCTAAAAAAAAAGTTGAAAACCATAACGCGAGCGCGTTATAACGTGCTCGCGTTATGTCTTTCGTTAAACCTAGGCAAGGTCTCGACGGCTACAACTACAAACAAATAATGCGAGTGCATTATAACGTGCTCGCATTATCAACTGTTAAAAGCAAAAAAACAAATGCAAATCTCTCATTTGCATTTCGACTGGTTTTTTTGTTGCACCCGCGGCCAAAAACACTAGAATATCGCGCTCGCATTCTAGGAGGAGAATTTCTTCACCAAGAATCCCTATTTCTTCACAACGATGGTGCCATGACGAGGAGGAGCTGTAAGAGGTAAGGATTCTATGGTTTTTGTTTTGAATTTGTTAGTTTTAGGTTGAATTTGATATCTATTTGTTTGAATTTTTAGGAGATGCAAATCAACCTGCAAACCTTCAAAATCCTCAATGGGAAGACCAACCAAATCCTGAAGATCAAAATCAACCACAACATCAACCTCCTCCACCAATCACTCAACCCCCTCCTGGCACTCAACAAAATTTAATGAGTGAAATTAAGAACAACAAAAAACAAATTGAGGATTTGATCAATAGGTTGAGTGATCCAAATGGTTCAACCACAGAAAGAATTACCCTAGCAAATTCATTGAAAGATATGTTAACAAACGTAGATTCAATTAGAAAAGAAATAACTGGATGGGAAGATAGGAGGCAGGTGGCTAGGGACTATTATGCAAATAAACTATCTACAAGGATGTGAAAGATTTAAAAATTACAAAAGGTGATTTGTGCTCATTATTCACCGACCCACGCACAAATCAAAATCTTACCCTCAATGCGAAGAGGTTTCCTATCCATTGGTGCCGCCACCAACAAATGAAGGATTGGTTTTATGATAGGTGGTACATGGTCTTCGATTACCCACCATGCAACAATTGCGAGGTCCCACAATATTTCCTTAGGAAACTATACAGTGAGTTCATATTGAAAAAAATCCCAAATTATTTTGATATGAGGGATTTCTAGGGGAGAGGTGGGGGGTCAGCTCAGGATAGACCTGTTGCACAGCTGGATCCTACACGGAAAGGTAGACGAGCTCTCGCTAGGCCACCTCATGAGCACGTTGTTACGCCTTCTATCATGAAGGAAAGTGTTGACGTAGAGACATTGCAGGCAATCAACACTTTGACCCAGAGTGTCATCCATCATACTAGCCCTATTATACAAGACCATCCAGGGGAGTCTTCTAGTAGTGGCCTTCGAACACATGTGTGTCAATCTTGTGGGGCTACTTGTTCACATGACCCCACCAACCCTCAGGAGACTGGTATGCAGGATTCGTCTGTAGCTATGGAGATGGAGAGGGCAGCTGACATTTTGCATGAGGCATATGGCATTGATAGTTAGGTAAAAGTTAGTGCATATTCATTGAATTGAATTTATTAAATTTTGATTTTGAAATGCAAGATTAACTAATTTTTTTTTATGATTTTAATAAAATTGTAGGGTCCTAGTGTTGAGACTGGATACATTGCCCCCCCACCAACCTATTTTTGCAGTACACCTATCGCTAGGGTATGTAACTAGTAAACAATTATAAGTTTATTGCATATTAATGGCATTGTTTTATGAATGGTAATTTAATATGCAATTTTGGATGTTGAACAGACTAATATTGGAGGTTTTGATGGAACACTTCCCAGTGGCGGTGGATTTACTCAAACCTTCACACAGGTAATAGAATAAAGAGTTTAACTAATGAATCAAGTACTTAATAGATTTGTGTATTTTATACATGCACATCGTTGATTACATTGAATAATTTGTTGTTTTATTTTTAGTTGTTGTGAGATGATACACCTTTGAATGTGATGAGGGCAATGGATATTGGTGTGACATCTGCTATACAATCCTCGAGGCTCTGACAGAAGAGGTATGAGGCAAATTAGTAAATTTTAATTTACATTTTTCGTTATAGATGTTAGTTAGTGAAAAATTAAACCATTATTGATTCACGTAGTTTTTGTCTATTTGTATGGTTTATACAGGGCTTGAGCACGCCTAAGAATGGGCATGAGGATATTTCCCTCTTGGAGAGAGATCGTGAGATGGTTGTAAGTGATTATTTTGTCAAATATATCATTTTTTATAATGTAATTTCTATATATTCAAGTCTTTACTTCTTATTGTAACAGTTAAAACTTCACCATAAACTAAACCCTAGGAGGAGTAGCAGGAGCACTCCACGAGCATAGCAAAAATGAGTGACAGACCTATCGCTATCCGAGCAAAAAGGAAAGGGAAAGATTTTATTTCCTGCGCATGGAGAGTAATGACTTTTGATTCCAGAGTCCTTTGTTGTATGCCTGCATGGTAGTTTTGTACATATTTGACATTGTATGCCTAGATGGCATTCTCGTAAGCCTATATGGCTATTTTGTACATATATTTCATACTTAGATCAACATATATTGATATATGCCTACATGGCTATTTCGTTAATACAAATATCTTTTATCGATGCATGTCCGTATTTGCATTCTAAATTGATGGTTCAATAGATATGAGTTAAGTGTATTCAAGTGTATACTTTACAACTTACATGTATACTTTGTGACTTACGTGCATTCGAGTGTATACTTTGTGGCTTACATGTTTTCATGTATATACCTTGTACTCGTGCATATACTTTGTTTTAATTTGTGTATACTATGTATTCGTATGTATTCGTGTGTATACTTTTTGAGGCTTACATGTTTTTGAGTACTTGTACTTCCCTTATTGACATGTACATGTTTGACTTATTCACGTGTATAATTATTAATTGGTTAGCCCTAGCATTGATCTATGTCATCCTCAATGCATGATCCTTGAGATGGAGTAAGTACACCCTCAAGGTCAAAAGGAGTTTCACATGCATTCTTCGTAGGCTCATTTTGGTAGTGAAACCAAAAACCTCTTGCATCATTGAAATGATTTTTTTTTTCCTTTATAGTAGGTCTGAAGCCATTATCATTCTCCATCAGTTCTTCATGTATCCACTCCCCATTAATGGTTGTCTCATGACCTTCATGAAACCAAGCACTTATCTCATTTGTGATAGAAGAAATGTATGAAGATTTATCTTCCTCCTTATGAACCATTCATTATCATGAGAGATGGGTTCTTGTGAACCACTACTGATGAATCATGGGTCAATGAGTTTGACTTGTAAAACTACACGATTGAATCCTGATAGCAATATCACAATATTTATATATCTAAATGTGTTATTTCCTTCAGCTAAAATTTGTGCTTATACTTATGTGATTGATGTATGTTTGTGTATGGGATCATAGTAATTTTTATTTGATGATGCTATTGTGTATTTAAGGTTTATTTATTAAAGGGTGCATGAAACAAGTTTTAAATCCTTACAAATCTTTGAATTTCTTAGGTTTTCTATTTGTCGAGTCTAGGCTCCGAGCCCGAGTCCAAGTCAAAAAATGGCTTGTCAAGTCTGAGGTGAGTCCTAGTCTTGTAACACTGGTGTGAACACATCGAGGAATAATGTATATGCCAATGAAGAGAGAACCCATCCTTGTTTCCAAACAAACCATGGTATAGATATGGTTGGTCGAGATAAAACATCACTCTCCTGGATAGTTCGAACCATAATCTTTCATGGCTACAAACACACCTTCATTATGTGTGTTCTTGATCCTACTGAAGAAATGGTGGAACATGTTGTAGATCAAATATTGCAACCCTAAGTCCACAAGAAGGTTACTTGTCCTTATTTCCACAAATGTCTTTAAGATGTTCATCCTTCTTGAGTAATGTGAACTATTGATGTTTTCTAGTTCTTTGAAGCTATCTGCAATCATGTGCAAGACTGTAGAAGCTAGAGCTATATCTAATACTACAAATGATTGCTCAATGGAATCCTGATAGCAATATCACAATTCGACACATTGTAGAAAATACCTCCTACTTATCAATTGATGAGCTAAAGGGGCTCTATAATGAATGTTTCAGAAGGCACAACACTTGCTGAAGGTTTTACAAATGGGGTTGCAAGCTAAGTGGGCTTAACCTTGGGGAAAAAACTTCGTGGTTAAGCACTTGAGCTGGAGTATACTGGAATGGGTGACCTCTCGGGAAGGCCTAGTGCCTCACCTCTGTGAGAATCACTTAGATCAAATGAGTGCTAAGTGAGTCATTCAATATCATTTCAAATTTGTTGATTTAAGCAACTTACAAATTTGCAATTTAAGACTCCTCCAACCTAAGGGATCGATCTGGTGGAACATAGCTCGAAGCGATTCCATGTGTTTTGGTGCAAAAGAGGACCATGCCTAGTGTAAAAATACCTATTTAGACATGTTGGAATAGTCTAGTTGGTCACACAAGTTGCAGAACGAAAGTTGCACCACTTTGCAACTTTGCACTGCTTGCATTTGATGCTTTTTCCATCAAGTAAAAATCCGCCACCACTGGAAAACCACTCCGAAATAGCTAAAATCGAGAGAGGTTTTTGTAGACAAGCTCAACACAATCCTATAGGATCAAACAAGAATTTTCTAAGCATCATGGCATCTGATTAATAGCATACTAAAGTTTGCAGCCATTTTGCACTTTGGACCCTTAAGGGATCGATCCGGTTGAACGTAGCTCAGAGCGATTCCACGTGTTTCAGTGCAAAAAAGATTATGCCTAGCATAAACATACCTATTCAGATGCGTTGGAGCAATTAGTTTGGTCACACGAGTTGCAAAGTGAAAGTTGCACCACTTTGCAACTTTGCACTGCTTGAATTTGACACTTTTTCCATCAAGTGATAATCTGTTGCCACAAGAAAACCACTCCAAGAGAGCCAAAACTAAGAGAGGTTTTTCTAGAGGGGCCCAACGCCTTTCTGTAGGATCATACGAGAAGTTTCTAAGTGTCACGGTATCCGAGTAATATCATGCTGAATTTTGCAGCCATTTTGCACTTTGGACCCTTAAGGGATCGTTTCGGTTGAACGTAGCTCAGAGCGATTCCATGTGTTTCAGTGTGAAAAAAGAGCATGCCTAGTGTAAACATACCTATTTGGATGCGTTGGAGCAGTTAGTTTGGTCACATGAGTTGCAGAGCGAAAGTTGCACCACTTTGCAACTTTGCACAACTTGAATTTGACACTTTTCCATCAAGTGAAAATCCGTAGCCACGAGAAAACCACTCGAAGATAGCCAAAATCGAGAGATATTTTTCTAGAGGGGTCCAATGCCTTTCTATAGGATCAGACGATAAGTTTCTAAGTGTCACGGTATCCAAGTAATAACATGTTGAAGTTTGCAGCTATTTGCCTCTTTGGACCCTTAAGGGATCGATCCGGTGGAACATAGCTCGGAGCGATTCCACGTGTTTCGGTGCAAAAGAGGACCATGCCTAGCATAAAAATACATATTCAGATGTTTTGGAATAGTCCGCTTGGTCATACAAGTTGCAGAACAGAAGTTGCACCAGTTTGCAACTTTGCACTGCTTGAATTTGATGCTTTTTCCATCAAGTGAAAATCTGCCGCCACGAAAAAAACACTCCAAGATAGCCAAAACTGAGAGAGGTTTTTCTAGAGGGGCCCAATGCCTTTCTATAGGATAGACGAGAAGTTTCTAAGTGTCACGGTATCAGAGTAATAACATTCTGAAGTTTGCAACCATTTTGCACTCTAGACCCTTAAGGGATCGATCCGGTGGAACGTAGCTTGGAGCGATTCCACATGTTTCAATGCAAAAAAAGACCATGCCTAGCATAAAAATACCTATTCGGACGCGTTGGAGCAGTTAGTTTAGTCACACGAGTTGCAGAGCGAAAGCTGCACCACTTTGCAACTTTGCACTACTTGAATTTGACACTTTTTTCATCAAGTGAAAATCTGCCGCCATGAGAAAACCACTCCAAGATAGCCAAAACCGAGAGAGATTTTTCTAGAGGGGCCCAACGCCTTTCTGTAGGATTAGATGAGAAGTTTCTAAGTGTCACGATCTCTGAGTAATAGCATGTTGAAGTTTGCAGCCATTTTGCACTTTGGACCCTTAAGGGATCGATCCGGTGGAACGTAGCTCAGAGCGATTCCATGTGTTTTGGTGTAAAAGAGGACCATGCCTAGTGTAAAAATACCTATTTGGATGTGTTGGAATAGTCCGCTTGGTCACACAAGTTGCAGAATGAAAGTTGCACCACTTTGCAACTTTGCACTGCTTGCATTTGATGCTTTTTCCATCAAGTGAAAATCCGCCACCATTGCAAAACCACTCCGAGATAGCCAAAACCAAGAGAGGTTTTTGTAGATAGGCTCAACATGATCCTATAGGATTAGATGAGAAGTTTCTAAGCATCATGGCATCTGAGTAATAGAATGTTGAAGTTTGCAGCCATTTTGCACTTTGGACCCTTAAGGGATCGATCCAGTTGAACGTAGCTCGGAGCAATTCCACGTGTTTCAGTGCAAAAAAATACCATGCCTAGCATAAAAATGCCTATTTGGATGCATTGGAGCAGTTATTTTGGTCACAAGAGTTGCAGAGTGAAAGTTGCACCACTTTAAAACTTTGCACTGCTTGAATTTGACACTTTTTCCATCAAGTGAAAATCCGCCGCCACGAGAAAACCACTTCAAGATAGCCAAAACCGAGAGAGGTTTTTCTAGAGGGGCCCAACGCCTTTTTTTAGGATTAGATGAGAAGTTTCTAAGTGTCATGGTATTTGAGTACTAGCATGTTGAAGTTTGCAGCCATTTTGCACTTTGGACCCTTAAGGGATCGATCCGGTGGAACAAAGGTCAGAGCGATTCTACATGTTTCGGTGCAAAAGAGGACCATGCCTAGCGTAAAAATACCTATTTTGACGTGTTGGAACAATCCGCTTGGTCACAGGAGTTGCAGAAAAATGTGTACAAATTGTTTACATGACCTTTATATGACCTTTTTCACATTGTTTACATTTCAAAATTCAAAGTTTGCAAATTTTCCTACTCAAGGCATTTACAGAACAAGGTGCTACTACACCAAACAGGAAATCCAACCTTACAATATTTGAGTATATCTCATTATGTAATTAAATCTTATTACAATGCCTCTAGCACTTTGTTCTCTCAGATCTTTTACAATGTCACTCATACATTCAAGATTCTCTTTAAATGTCTACATCATAGGTGCTCATTATGAGGTTAACTTCAAATAAGTAACTTGATATTCCCTCACTAAGCTTCACATGCTCTCTTAGAATGGCTTGAAATCAAAATTGAGATTTGTCAAAATTATCAAAATAAGTATGTTGCATTGCTTTTTTGGCTGAGATTCTCTTTGATGGATCTTAAATCAACATTTTCTACAACGAAAGATCAATCAACCCTTAGTAGTTTACTTACAAATATGCAAAGTAAAAGAGAAAAAGAAAGAGCATCCAAAATGGAAATAAAATAAAAATAGATGGAAGGCACTTAAATATGTTGCATGTCGGCATCAAAATAAGGATGTTGCATTGCTTTTCTGGTTGACATTCTCTTGGATGGCTCATATATCTGCATTTTTTGCAAGGGGACACCAATCACTGTAAAAGAAGATGATAGCATTGGCATCAAACAAATTAATGTGCATACAAGTATAAATTAATAAGAACCAATGTGCATATACTTACAAATTAATCCAACGACCCATCCCGGTCTGCTCTACTCTTTATTGTGTCAAGTATTGCCTCATGGTTAGACTCACGAACCTTCCATAACATCTTGTTCAAAGGTCTACCCCCATATTTGGTCAAATGAACATTGGATGTCATGAAAAGGTTCGATTAATGAAGAATCTTACGATGCATGTCAAAGTCCTGAAATAACCAATGTTTAACACTTGAATGTGGGTACATTCTAAGCCATGTTCCAGTAAGCACAACTGAGCCTGTAGGGTATTCAATGTTTTCTCCATCTATAACTAGGGCCTCCAATTTATTTTTGGTCTCAACACAATGACACAAGTAACAGTATGTTCCCTCTTCATTGTCTTCATCTACAATAACTGCATAAACATGCCCTGCATTGATATGTGCAAAAAATCTCTTGAAATTTGTCAACATTACGAATACAGTACAAAGTTAGATCTAGCGATATGGAATTTCAACAACTAAGAAAGTAGATATATCACCTTGTTGAACTAGATCTGATATGTGGTCAAATTCGACCGATGATTCTATCTGTGTCAGTTCCAATACCGTCGGAGGGTGATACGTGTGAAGTGGGCTAAGATAACTTGTGAACCATTTGTCAACCCACTCCCCTGACTCACAATCATTCCAGTCTTGCATTGTACATGAAGAACAAAAGCATGCCATCTTTCGTGTATCAATACTCCATGAACCTGTATTTGAGCTAAGGAAAGAGTGTACTTCACTCGATCCTATTAGTGTACAACAGTCTTCATATGGTGCAATGTTAGTATCATCCATCAACCAAAAAAATCTACAAACTGAAGACGTACCTTCATTACCTGGACCCATCAAAGCATTACACCACTCGACGATTGATTTTGCATATGTCAACTTTGCATTGTCTTTATACTTAACTCGTCTCGTGCTAATGCTCTTTTCATGCATGCTCCTGCACCATCATGCTCCCCCTTTCCATGTCCGACCTCACAATAGTTCCATATATGTTGAACACCTATAATGACATGCATCCTGCACAACCAATAGAACATGTGTGAGTTCTTGAACTGTGTTGCACAGTTATCAGACTATATTATATGTTGATCGTATTCTGTGCCCCTTTGAGCCAAACCACTGTAGAACATCTAGAAGCAACTTTGCACAAACTCTGGAGAATGTGTGCAATCATCACTAATGTAAAAGTGGTACTCCCTCAATACCTTCCTTTTCTCATATGTACTATCAGATGCATGAATGAATGCTATGTGCACAAATATCAAAACTTGTGTGGAATTGTAATACTGTGACTGCACCTCATGTTGTGGCTGTAGAGTTTAGTTCTCTGCAAAGTCAACCACGAATACTATGCTCCCAACTAGAAAGGTGTCCTTTCATAGCTTGAACTGTGTGTCCAACCATCGGGCTCTATGGGTATGCATTGCATACTCAGACAATATACTATGACGAAATGTGGTCATAAATTGGTACACTGGAATCTTCTCAATAATTAAATCACACCTTTTTGCTTGAGACCCATCTTTTGTAGCATATGCCACTGTTTTGTACTTCCCGAACTCTACTAGTTTTTGTCCCACCTCACCTGTGCTTTCCATATGTTGACATACTGGCATACGCTGGAAGCCACCGCAACACTCGCATGAACCATCCAAGCATGTTGTCCTATAGAATATCTGGTCATCCTCTATTTCACATAAATTTTTTGATAAGAACTCTCTTGAAGATTTTGGTGGGGTTTTTATGCCACAATCCTACAAAACTTTGTTAGTATGCAAATCTAAACATATAGAACAATAAACATCATAATGGTTAGAAAACTCAATATGTAGTCTACAACAACAAGTAGTGCGTGTGTGATTTATCTTGACATAAAAAGGTTTAAGCATTTCAAAAAATCTCTGAGAAATTCTAATTTGAGGATAATCATTTTCAAATTTCCAAAAAAATTGGGTTTGAGTCATATCCAAAAAATGCTTTGGATGTGGCTCACGATTTCGACTACCGATTCTCCTTCTTACCACATCCCTTTGATTCGGAAACGGACTTGTGTTATTCTTCCAATACTCTTCAATTAGTGTTCTCAAGGCTTGGAAAACTTCTTTATCTTTTCATGACAATCTCCCCGAGAATGCCCATAGTTCATTTGTATCATTGCCCTCAATTCTTTGTCGCCTTTGAATGGCTCTTGATAAAGTTTTTCTACTAATTCTCGTTTGTTCACTAGTCTTTTTAATTAGACGAGCTCTCTTTGTTTGACAGCTTACAAAAGTTGATGTAATGAAATGTCAGGTGACATTACTATCCTTTGAGCACGAGGTCTTACCCACACTCTCATAAGCATCCATTAGATTCTTCAAAATAGTGTCTTCACTCGATGCATTCGATGTTCTCAACCCAAGAGTCTTCATGATGTTCCTATACTTTACACCCCGCATCATTTCAACAAATAGTTGACATCTTGCAGTCTCATTTAGCCTTTCAAAGAATTGTTCCCAAATCTTATCAGCATATCTTCTGCAAATGTGTGTTGAAATATTACCTTCCATGTGCTGCAAAATCTCATCATCAATATTAATCAAATACTTTGGCTTTCTACACAAAATTCTAGGTGGTGTTCTCCTAGGTACATACATCTCAACATTAGGAATTTCATCAATATTTAATTGAGGTGGGCTAGATTTTCTACCTTCGATCGCGGGTGGAGAAGAAGACATACCTTGAGGTTCACATGGTGATGATGGCATACCTTCTTCGTCAATTTTGAGTGATGATGTACTCTCAACTTGAGATGTGTTGGATGGTGTCCAACAATATTCACTTGTGGTACATGGTGTCCCTTCATATTCACTTGCAATAGATGGTGTATGTCCATATTTACTTGTGCTAGATGGTGTCTCTCCATATTCACTTGTGGTTAATGGTGTCCCTTCATATTCACTTGTCGTAGAGGGTGTGTCTCCAACTACGGTATCTGAATCTGTCTTACGACGATGCTTTCGCATTCGTGCCTCTTGTGCTGCCAATTCCCATTCTCTTTTTGACAGTTGAGGTTCCTCTACAGTCGGGTTGTTTTCATCAATCGTTTCCAATTTCTTCTTTTCACGATATGCCGCCACCCGAACTCTCTCCTTTTCTTTCAAGGTTTCGTCTTCATCTATTAGTTTCCTCTTTGTCTTTTTCTTCGGCATGGCGGATAATTTTATCTATACCATGGTAATGAGATGAATATTAGTTCCTGAAAAATGTATCCATTCAAGTTAATTGAAAAATATATTTCATTGAAGGCTTCATTTTAATCAAACTTACAATCATTGTGTACAAAAGTTAATAATAGGATGGGGTTCTTAGCTCAAACAAGCACTTTTCCATGAGAATTTGAGGAACCAAGGAGTGATTTTGAAAAAGTGTTGAAGGAGTGGAAGGGCAGACTTCTGAAAGGTTTCATTTCTATTGTACTAACTCAAACAAAGATTTATTAAGCAAATAATGGTTTGGTTGTGCCTTAAGAATTATAGTTTGTGTTTGTAAACAATGGTGCCATTATGAAATATTTAAGACAACTTGTGAATGACATAATCATTGCTTGATGTTTTCAGGAACCTAGTTGATTGTAATCAAATATTTTCAATATTTTCAAGGTGTTTTGAAGGTCTTAAGGAATTGGGGACTCTCAATGCTAATTTGAGTATACGAATCAAATGTTTTGTGAAGGGAAATATAGTTGAATAAGTGTGTCAAGAAAGGTGTTGATTTCTTCCTTTGTACTACATCAGTTTGTGTAGAGGTATTGGAAGGTGTTTGGACCCTTTAGAGGAATGGGAGAGGCTTGGAGTTGTCTTAAAGGATGAATTTTCGTGAAAGGTTATGAGTTTCTAATCAGCTTTATGCTATGTTACAATCAATTTTATGATGGTTAATCTATTTTTTGAGTCTGAAAAAAAGTTGAAACCAAGTTCTAATGTTTTGATGAAAAGATGATTGAGTTTGTTTGTTGATATTCTTCAATTTAAGTTAGGGTCAGAAGTACCCTTGATGATTTTTGGATCCTGGTAGATGCTCTGCATCAAGATTAAAATGGTAATTGGCAAGTGTATATAATTGTGTATATAATGGTAATTTAAAATGTGCATTGACAACCTAAGGTTATAATGAAAAACAAAAATGAAAGCAAGCCATAATAGAATGAAAGAAAACGTGTAAAGACTTCACATACCTTAAAAACTAGACTTTCAAATGGAGGAGTTCAACCGAATTATGTAGCCTTAGCTTCTTCTTTCTTCAAACTCCACAACAATTTGACTTCTTAAAAAGCTTGTTCCCTTCCACACTTCAATTGTATATCAGTTTTCAATGGAATTCAAACTTCAAGTGATATTATATGTCTTTCAACGTGGAAACTCTACTATTTCATGCAAAGGTGGTAAAAATTTCATGGAAAAGGTGATGGAATGTGAAAAGGATGCTTGCACACTTCACAAAATCATCAAAAAGCTATTTTTTGTCGGAGCACATGCAAAACCAGGGGAATATGCAGACTGTGGGCCTTCAAATCACGAGTATATAGAGTTTTTTACCATTTTAGTGGAGTCAAAAACGCGCTCGCATTATGTGAAATTTTGTTTTCTTAGTATATTTTTGAGAGTGGGAGAAACAAAGAGTGGGAGGGAGAGAGGGGGAGAGTGGGAGATAGAGAGGGAGGGTGAAGGGGAGAGTGGGAGAAAGAGAGAGAGGAGTGGGGAGAAGAGTGGGAGAACGAGAGAGTGGGAGGGAGAGAGGGGGAGAGTGGGAGATAGAGTGGGAGGGAGAGAGGGGGAGAGTGGGAGACATAGATGGAGGGAGAGAGAGGGGGAGTGGGAGAAAGAGAGAGTGGGAGAGAGTGGGAGAAGGGGAGAAGCGAAGAGTAGGAGACCGAGAGAGTGGGAGATAGAGAGGGAGGGAGAGATGGTGAGAGTGGGAGAAAGATAGAGTGGGAGAGAGTGGGGGAGAGTGGGAGAAAGAGAGAGTGGGAACCCTCAACCCTCAACCCTAATCCCTCAACCCCTATACCCTCTTAATCCCTCAACCCCCATACCCTCAACCCTTAAACCCTAATCCCTCAACCCCATACCCTCTTAATCCCTCA
>CM021107.1:508315811-508470085 GCA_007115665.2 Sequoiadendron giganteum | reverse complement strand
CAATCCCTATACCCTCTTAATCCTTGAACCCTCAACCCTCAACCCTTTAACCGTAATCCCTCAACCCCTATACCTTCTTAATCCATCAACCCTCAACCCTCAACCCTTAAACCCTAATCCCTCAACCCCTATACCCTCTTAATCCCTCAACCCTCAACCCTCAACCCTCAACCCTTAAACCCCAATCCCTCAATCCCTATACCCTCTTAATCCCTCAACCCTCAACCCTTAAACCCTAATCCTCAACCCCTCAACCCCTTTACCCTCTTAATCCGTCAAACCTCCACCCTCAAACCTTAAACCCTAAACCCTCAACCCCTATATTCCTCTTAATCCTCAACCTCAACCAACCCTAAAGAACCCTAATCCTCAACCCCTTATAAGTACCCTCTTAATCCCTCAACCTCAACCCTTAAAACCCTAATCCCCTCAACCCCTATACCCTCTTAACTCTCACCCTCTTAAACAAACCCTAATTCCTCAACCCCTATACCCTCTTAATCCCTCAACCCTCAACCCTCAACCCTCAACCCTCAACCCTCAACCCTCAACCCTTAAACCCTAATCCCTTAACCCCTATACCCTCTTAATCCTTGAACCCTCAACCCTCAACCATTAAAGCCTAATCCCTCAACCACTATACCCTCTTAATCCCTCAACCCTCAACCCTCAACCCTCAACCCTTAAACATTAATCCCTCAACCCCTATACCCTCTGAATCCCTCAACCCTTAACCCTTAAACCCTAATCCCTCAACTCCTATAACCTCTACCATATAACCTATTAAACCCTCATCCCTAAACTCTAAACCCTTAAACCCTAACCCATAAACCCTCTACCCTCTACCGCTAATCCTCTACCCTCTACCCTCATCCGTAATCCCCCAACCCTTAAACCCACTTAGTAAACTCTCTACCCTAATCCCTCAACCCTCTTGACCCTTAAACCCTCACCCCTTAAACCCTTAAAGACTCAACCCTAAACCCTCGACCCTCGACCCTCAACCCTAACCCCTTAAACCCTAAACTGTTAAACCCTTTACCCTCTACCCTCTACCCTCTAACCTTTACCCTCAACCCAATACTCTCTACCCTAGACCCTAATCCCTCAACCCTTAATCTCTCAATCCCTATAACCTCTACCCTCTATATTGGACCCTCAACCCTAATCCCTTGACCCTATACCTTAAACCCTCAATCTTCAACCCTCAACCCTTAAACCCTCTACCCTTTACCCTATACATTAAACACTCAAACCTCAATTCTCAACCCTCAACCCTTAATCCCTCAACCCTCAATCCTTAAACCCTAAACCCTCTACCCCTTACATTGGACCCTGAACCTAATATTTCAACCATATACCCTCAAACCTATACCCTAAACCCTCTACCCTCAACCAAGTAAACCCTTAACCCTAAACCCTTAACCCTAAACCCTTCAACCCTAAATGCTTAAAACTTAAACCTTCTACCCTATACCCTCAACCAAATACCCTCTACCATCAAACCTATTCCCTCAACCCTCAAACCTTAAACCCTAATACCCTAGAAACCATCAACCCTATAGGTCCTCCACCCTAATCCCTCAACCCTATACCCTCAACCCCTATCACTTTCTCTCTATCTATACATCTCACCTCTCCCTCCTTCCCTCCCTCCCACCTTCTCTAATTGCCTCTATCTATCATCTCCCTCTTTTTGCGTACCTCTTGTTCAATCAATCCCTACCACCCTCTCTCACTCCCTCTATCCATCTCTCTTTATGTCCCTCCCACTCCATCCCACTCTCTCCCACTACCTCTCTCTCCCTCTCTCTCATGTCTCTTCCTTCCACCCCCTCTCTCTCTAATGTCTCTCCATCTGGCAACCTACCTAGGTAACTTTGTCTTTGTCTCTCTCCCCTCTCTCTATCTATCCCTCCAACCCTACCTAGATAAGTCCCTCTCACTCCGCCCCCTCTTTCTCTACCTCTATCAGGTAACTCCCTCTCACACCCTCTCCCTCTCTCAGGTCTCTCACTCACACTCCATCTCTCTCACACTCCCTCTCACTACCTATCTCTAAAGTCTCTCCCTCTCACCCCCCTCACACTCTCAAGTCTCTCCCTTTCGCACCCTACCTACATAACTCTCTCTTTCTCTTTGTCTCTCTCTCTCTCTCTCCCTCTCCCTCAATTCTCTCTCTCCCTCCCCCCGTCTCTCTCTCCCTCTCCCTCAATTCTCTCTCTCCCACCCCCCCTCTCTTTCTCCCTCCCTCTATCCCTCCCACCCTACCTAGCTAAGTCCCCCTCAATCCAACCCCTTCTCTCCCACTCCCTCTCTCTTAAACTCTCACTTTGACCCCCTCTCCATCTCTCTAGACTCTGTCTAAATTCTGCCTTCGTCTAAAGACATACATAAATGCATACATAGAAGCATAATACATATGTACATATAATCTTACATCCATACAAGCATACATACATACATGTACATAAAAATATATCAACATACATTAATATATTAGCATTTAACATAAAGTAAGACATAACGCGAGCGCGTTATAACATGCTCACGTTATGTGCTAGTAGACATGTTCCTTGCAGGAGCAAAAACCATGTCAAAAGTGAGATATAACGCGAGCACGTTATAACGCACTCGCATTATATCTTGCTTTGGGAATTCCCAAACTTTAAGCTTGGTATTTGCCTTGGAATACCAACCCAAAGGCTTGGAGGGTATTCCCAACGACCAAAGATGTGTTTTTAAAAAATCCACCATATTTCTCATAATCGAGTTCGTGCTCACCGTCAGGATTGCACATGGTTCAATATCAAAAAAATTGAGCACATGGGTAATGTTGGGTTATCTCTTAGCTATCCAACGATGTAATTTTTTTCACTTTCTGAAAATGTTAAGTCTTTCATCCATAATTTATTTTATCTGTATGTCTTTTTTTTGCCAAAAAGCAGTGTTTGGTATTTTTTTGTTATAAATTAACCGTTCATCAATTTTTCAAATAAATTACATATTTAGAAACTAGACTCCATTCTACAAAATTAAAAAATTAAAAAAAACAAATCAATTAGTTTCCAAAATTTGTAGGGGTAGCACGGCCAAAATTCTATTTTCAAGATATGTCCACTTCGCAAATTAGTAAAAAATCAAATATTCATTAAAAAATTATCAGAAAAATCGTGCATCAACTACATACTATTAGCTAACTTCTGACTGTTGCGATTTTAAAAATAATAAAAAAAAGTTTACTGTACGAGGGTCGTACAAGAGTTGCTATGTTATGTTTTTCTGACAAAAACAACACCAATTTGTGTACGTCCCTCGTTTGAACCCCTTAATCTCAATCATTTTCAAAATAAATTAGTAGTTTAGAAAGTAGACTCGGAGCACTTGAATCCTTCTTTTTATTCCATCTCAAAATTTTGAGTCTAAGTATCCTCAATTTCACGTCCAAGGTTAGTATTTCTTGATTTCAGAAAAAAACTATCCACTTAAGTCCCCTTTTTGGGAACCATCTTGGTGCACTTACCCAGGAACATTCTCAAGATTTACTTATGAAAAAATGATTTTTGAGAAGATACATGATAGAGTTTTTATCAAGCTATTTGAATAGGTTATATTTTCAATCAAGATTAGATGGGGGAGGCCCTTGAATAGTGATTTTAATACACCTAGTTGTAAAAGTGCAATCTAAGGATTTTATTTTGATGTTGTGACATGGTTTCTTAAATGCTCAATATGCCCAATAGTGGCATCATAGGAATGGTATGATTTATTATAGATGATATGATTGGTATGAGAATTTTAATTTTGAGTTGTATTTTTTTTTAAATTTTTGGAAAGGGATTTTGACATTACCTCTATTAATTCACTCTTGTGTATAAATTTTTAGTCTCATGCATCAATTTATTGAATTCCCAAGGAATTTTTGAAATTCATAATATTCATTTTCCATAATATCATTTGGTTTTTAAAATATTTTCATCAAAATGATTGGTTTATGGAAAGACAATCATATTTGTAGCAAATAATTTGTGAAAGACAACTTCTAACAATTTCCTCGAGAAGTATATTGTCTTCTTATTATTATTTTCTTTGGTTTCCCCTAGGGGATATTGATATAATGGTTAATTTGAGGTGTTTGTATTTTCTTTAAATTTATAACTCCATAATTAATGAAATTCCTAGGTAAGTGCATGGAAATGGGGGACCAAAAAGGGGTCTTAAGTAGCCACTTTTTTTCTAAAATTAGAAAAGATTGATCTTGGATGAGAAATTGGAGATAAGGGGTTCAAAAAGGAGGAGCACACAAAGTTCTCTTGTTTCTTTCAAAAAACATAATATAGCATCTAGTGTGCTACCCCTAAAAAAAAATTAATATTAAAAAAATCACTTTAGTGAGAAATTAGCTAACACCATGTAATTTATGCATGAATTTTCTATTAATTTTTAATGAATATATTTTTGTAACTAATTTTCGAAGTGGACACATCCTAAAAAATAAAAAATTGAGCATGCTCCCCTCAAACTTTATAGGAAAATAATCATTTTTTACTATGTATATAATATATTCTAATTTCTAAAAATTAACTTATTTGAAATTTTAATAAATGGCTAAAAAAAGGCCAAAAATACCATAGGCATATTTCTGACAAAAAATGGAGACATTGGAAAAAATTAAAGATCAAAACCTTAACATATTCAAAAGATGAAAAAAATACATGGTTAGAAATCTAAGAGAGACCTCAACATTAATATGTCATGTTTTTGATTTGACATTGAAACATGTGAAAGCAGAATGAAGAGCATGCCCAAGATTGTGTCATTTTTTTACAATTTGAAAAAACACATCTTTGGGCATTGAAATTTCAGTCCAACCCTTTGGATTGGATTCCCAAGGAAAATAAAACTTTAAGAATTAGAAATTAACAAGGTAGACAATAATGTGAGTGCATTATAACATGATATTATTATTGTTTGTATTAGGTTTCAATAACATTCTCATGTTCTTGTAAAGAAAAATATATCTCCTCTCTCCCTCCCCTTCTCTCTCTTCCACTCTCTACCCTCTCCCTCCTTCCCTCTCTCTCTCTTTGCCAAGCTCTAGAACTATCTTTCTACCTCTCCCTCCCTCTCTCAATGTCCCTCTTTAGATATTCATATCCCTATAGATCTATTTCTCTACCTCTCCCTTCCTCTCTCCTTTTTGTAAGGCCCCATCGTTATTGCAATAATTACATCTCACATTTCTTTTAGTTGGTGCCCTTATTGTTGATTAGTCGTGTTAGATCGACGTATTATTCGAACTTGATCTAATACTTATAAGTGATTTAAATTGGACAAATGATACTCATGAAATTAATAATAATATGATTATTTTTATTAATATTAATTTTATCATTAATATTATTATTAATTTCAATACAATTAATATGTAA
Organism: Sequoiadendron giganteum; assembly: GCA_007115665.2. Taxonomy (NCBI): domain Eukaryota; kingdom Viridiplantae; phylum Streptophyta; class Pinopsida; order Cupressales; family Cupressaceae; genus Sequoiadendron; species Sequoiadendron giganteum. The sequence goes on along the minus strand of CM021107.1, from coordinate 508,464,653 downwards.
ATTAATACCATTATTAATTTTATTATTAGTAATACTAAGATTTAACCTAATATTGTTACTCCCATTGTGTTCATTATTATGGATTTCACCATGTATAATACTAACTCACACTCATATATTAATATTATTATCATTAGAAAAATAGTATTAACACAAATAAGGATTAATATTAAAGTGGTTATTATGAGGGATAAAGATAATACTAACATCAACTACAAGGTTCAAGATTTAATGTTATGCTTATAGTATTTACTACTATAGCAGCTGCAGCAATACATAATACAGTGAATCTACGAACCTAGAATATTGTGTCTGCAAAACGTAATTGCAATGTACCTAAGGAAGAATAGTGATGCAGAGACTGGATAGAAGTATTGATGAAACTTCATATACTTCCTAGCAGTTTAATTATATTCATCCGTAACTTGTAACCAGCTATTTATGATGGTGTCAGAAGGAGGTCATTTAAGGCACGAATCATCTAGCCATATAAAGCCATATTTCCTTGCTTAATACGCCGCCTAAACTCAGTGTCCATACTTCTTAATGGTTCATGTCACAACAATGCCAGGTAATTATTCTCTTTATCATTTTGATTTCTCTTCACATCTTGTTTGCATGACTGGATTTTGGCTCTTGGATCGGTAGTCATGCTACCGCACTACCCGATGGTGGGTTGTCTGTGTGTATTATGTAACACCCGATGGTGTGCTAGTCTTAATAACGGGGGAGCTTTTATCCGGTAGGTTGCTCAAACTGTTGAAGGGTAGCAATGCAAACGATAATCAAGTGGAGTTTTGGCATAAGGGAGGGGTTGAATCTTCGCTTCTAATGGCGGATTCAAAACACAATCCCTCAAGCTGCAGGATATAAAATAAAGAATTTTTAGATTTCAAAATAAATTTGACCCCAATCTTACAAAGTGTTTGGATAAAGGCTGGGGTGTTACCAAATGTGTGTTCCACGTGTTGGAGAGGAGAAGGGAGTCACACGTGTGGGAAGAAATTATGGAGAGAATAGATCGACCACCATAGTAGCAGTGGATATTAGAGGGAATTTGAAAGAAAATTCCGTAGAAGATCCATGGAAAGTTTCTCTATTTTTTTTTATCGAGGAAGAAACCTGATAGGAGTTGCAAGGAGAACAGAAATCAGGCATCACAAGGCTAGAGAAACAGATCTAAATTAGGGCGTTCACAGTTAAGTAAATTTACTCTAAATTGCTGATTCCATTTATTTGTACAAATTGGTATTTGAATCCGTCTAAATGAAAACCCAAAAAAAAAAACTAATTGTTCGTCATCCACATATGTCCCACTGTCAAGAGTTAATGTGAAGTAATATCTTTCTGCCATCGTCATAATAAGAAATTCTTGCCAGCCCCCATAGTTAGATTTCACAAATTGTTATTTGAAGCTCTTTGCAGAGTATACCTCGCGAGTTGTTGTGACTCTAAACTGCCACAAAAGCCCTTTGTCTGGTAGAGCAAGAGAAGTACATGGATGTTTTATTAAGCCAAATGCTCATGTTCCTGTACCTAGTCCTTCAAAGAATGACTATATTTGTATTTCATTTAGAGTTGGGCACTTTAGCTTGAGGATAGTCATAAAATATAGGTGGTATAGATAGTTCGAATCTCTCGTAATTAATATCAAGTAGTAAGTTTTCAAATGTTGTTATTCACACATAATATTTCCATGGAATGTCAAAGGACTAAGCACACTTGAGTGTTCCTTCAACTGCAACTTTCTTCACACGGAGATATTCTATCATATGTAAGATCAAATTCTTAGATTATGTGTGGATTTGCTGCATTACCATTTAAGTGTATTAAAGTAAATTATATATTAATCTGTGATGATTTTGTATGAAACGATGGGGCACTTTTATAAAGCTTTACTTGTGTTTGTGCTTGGTGGATGCTTGTTGAACTTTAGTAGATCAACATGTGGTCTGAATCCATTCTTATTGTGGATTTTACTGGAGGAGCATACAGAGATAGAGTTAGACGATGGATTCTTTACTAAAGGTTCTTATTTTGGTTTTATCTATTTAGGATACTCTATACTTGGAATTACCTTTCTAAATATATCTCTTTGGAATCTCTAAGTAGGCCCTTGCTATTATGTGTCCTTATAAACTCCCTTCTTCCACACCTGACAGATTGTAGATTTACATTTTAAGGAATAATTTTGACTCTAGAGTATGACCATATTTAGCACGGTTATGTTGACACAAAGTTCATGTGCCTTGTTTATGCTTCTGCATTTTGAATACATGTCTACCAGAGTAATTGTGACTGCATTATCTGCCAAAATCCCCTTCCCATTAATCATTCATGGGCCTCCATACTTTGTTCCAAAGCGCCATTTTGGCATAGGCAGGCAGGACGTTGGCAAAGTTCTGGAGTACAACTTTATACCTGTAAATTACATTCACTTGGAAAATTTCTAAGCCCTCTTAGCAAAACCTTTCTGTATATATCCTATAATTAGTGCATTCGATGAGACAACGTGTCTGCAGAATTCTATCAGACAGTCAGCATGCAATGTTAATGCTTTCATATTTAATTCACAGAGACGAACACTTTCCCTTAGGCATTTTATTTAGTTGTTTATCGATATCGTTGATTTGCACAAGTAAACTAGTATATTACTAATTATGTTAGGAAATAAGGCAACAACAATAATGTTCCTAAAACGATGCATTTCAAGGCTACCGTTGTTGTACGTTGAAAGTTGAAAGTATTCGTAAGGGCCATATCATACTAATGTTATTAAAACAAATAGCTTTGAAGAAAAAGAAAAAGAAAAAAGAGGAGACTTGAATAGCACGTTTCACCCCCCCATCTCCTTTCTAAACAAAGAAGAAATAATCTAAAAATAAAAAGAGAGGAAGCTTTAATTGAAAAAAACAACAACAAAACTTTTAAAGCCTTTAAATATATATAAAAAGGAAAATATAAAATGGAAACCTTTTTGAGTATGGGGGGATGTTATAAGTAAGGTTCTCTTAAAATGTAATTAAAGTGAGATTTTATATAAATATAATTAAAGGTAGAAAATAAAAGAAAAGGGGAGATTTATTTATTTATATATATATTTTTTTATTATTTTTTTTTGGTAAGATAATAGCTGGTATGGCCAACACCATATATTATCAATCAAAAAATACTACAGTGAATGCCTTTCGGCTATGTTCAAACTTCAGGATGCCATACAGGTCCAGTATCAAGAAAATTTAAAAAGCATTCCTATTAGTCTATCTAACACAACCCTATTCGATATACTTAAAACAAAAACTTCAACTTATTTTGCTAACCCGTTTCATGGCTTCCTTGCCTTTCTTCCTTTTGGCTTCCAAGGGCCGCGCAGAGAAGTGAATAAGGGGCTTGATTCATCATGTCCTGAACCCCGAGCCATCTCTTTTTTACACATTTTCTTTGCATGGGCAGCATGGAACTTAACTGGGCATTTCAGTTTGCATCTCTTGTGTGTCGGGTTGTTTGCAATCTCCTCCACGTCCCGACCGCCATCCTCTATCTAGTCCTCCCCTGAGTATGGTAGTACCGGGGGCACCGCCGAATTGCCATATTCCTCATCGATGTCGACTTGGAAACCCTCTTGAGCTATGTAGTTGCCTAGCTCCTTCTTTGTCATTGGCGTTAAGAGGCCCGCAGCGTGGAGAGGGAAGTTGATGTTTCTGTCGATATCTTTGCACTACTCTTCCAGTTCCTCTGGCTCTACTGTTACCAAGATTGGAAATTTGGGGATTGGCCTTCCACCATGTCTCTTGAGCAAGTAGTAGTGCTACGACATGGGTATTTGCCCAAACTCATCAATATTATCCAATACTGCATCAATTTCTCCTAGGTACATATGCTTGAACAAGCGTTGACAAAGATTCTTTATCCTTGGCTTCACCATACCCCTATAGAGTGCGAGTGCTAAGAACATCTCAAGGATATCGGTGTTGAGATGGTGCTTGTGATATGACCAAATAAACTCTTGACCCAGCACCTCCTGCACCGCGTGACTGACCAACTTGTCCTTCACCGAGAGGATTCTGTGTAACCTGACGTCTATCACTTCTCCTTGAAATGGCACCATGGCTGTTGTTGTATCTAGACACACAAGTGTATCCATCTGCTATTTTCTCTGCCTACACTCCACCAAATTCTATTCTTCTTCACTTATAGTTGTGACATTTACTGTGACGCTACCCATTCTTATAGCCAACTATTTCCTTTTTTGACCCAACTTAATTGCATCGTCCTTTCACACAAGTGACTCCTTAATGTCGATCCTGCATTCTCGAGGCCACCAATCTGAAGTGACATTACTTTGCCTTGAGATAGTCGGCTAAATTTTGAAAAGATGTTTTCCCTACCATATGTGATGCTTGCTCAAGTCCCCAGGCGTACCTAGTTTACTGATTGCAGATTTCTATGTGTACGTGGAGTGGGCTAATTCTTCTACCACTTAGATTTAACACCGCCAATTTTTAAGCCTTTATGTTGACATGGCCCTTCGCTCGGCTCTGGCTTAGCTATCTCGTCCCAGGCCGTACTCCACCTCTGACACTGTACCTTTTTCCAAACTGTCTGCCACGGTATTACCTTCACGATACACATGGATGACTTGGAATTCCTCGAAGGATGGGATGAGGGTCCAAATTGGTCTTAGCTAGCGCCGCAATATCCAATTCGGGGTGAAGTTACTTCTGATGGCATTTATTATAATTAATGAGTCCCCCTCCAAATGCAATTTCGTTGCCCCGAGATGCTTCCCCAATTCTACTCCGCACATGGCCGCCCTAACTTCTGCCATGTTATTTTTTGCCTGTCCAATGCTTTCTGCCTTCTGGGCAAGCACCCTTCCTTCGGAGTCTCTTGCCACACACCCTATGTCGGCTGCTCCAGAATTCTCCATAGAGGCGTCGTCAAAGTTTACCTTAATCCAACCAAGTAGTGGTTTTTGCAAAACTATTCTACGTTTGATTTCATCCTTTTGAGATACATTCAACATACTTACAATGGGAGGGATGTATAGTCCAACAAATTTATTAGTAAGTTCGATATCTCTATTAGAGAACACGTTCTTTGGAAAGGTTATCTTTTTTCTGCACTGTTTACTAATTCACCACTGCCTTTATCAGACGCCCTGCTAACTTTTCTCTACCCATTGATTGCTCATGAAAGATATGTCTATTCTTTTCCTTCCAAATTTCCCAACAAACTGTAGATGGTATTATTTGCCATATGTTGTTGAATACTCCCTTGTGAAGGCCACACGGATATCCAACCCCAAAGGTTTGGAGATAATGGAGTCGAGTAATCTAGAAGTCCAAGAATGAATTTCCAACAGTGCTCAGCGTAGGGACAAGTGAGCAGAAGATGAGATGTTGTTTCTGCCTAATTTTTGTATATTATACATCTACTAGGACCTCTAAACCCTAGTTTTATTAACCTATCATGTGTTAATATCTTTCCCTGACTGGCTAGCCAGGTAAATACCCTGGCTTTCGGTAGGACATTTTTCCCCCAAAAGAGTGTATTTGGCCAGATTTTTCCTTCCTCCCTCCTCTCCTTGATCTTATATCCAATCTTCACCTTATACTCACCATCTGCTAAGGCATTCCATCTCAGAACGTCTTCCCCTTCCCCAACGGGAAAGGTTTTGGCCTCCAGGATCATCTTCAGGGCCTTTTTTGGCACTTCAGGGGCATTAAGCGCGTCTAGATTTTTCCATTTCCACTTCTGAACTCCATTATTCCACACATTTTCACCGTAGTCACTTACCTTTGGACCCTAAACCCTTTTTGATTCTTCTTTAATTTTTTCCAGGCCCACCATATTATTAAGCTTAGAGTGTCCATTCCATGAATCTTACCAAAATGATACCTTTCTACCATTGTGGACTTCCCATGTGCCATACTTATAGATGATATCCTTGCATTCACAAATGAAGTTCCAAATTTCCAAACCTCTTGGTGGGTTGAGTACCTTGACTATACTCACTAGCTCATCTGAGTCGAGGTATTTTCTTCTCAGGATTCTCACCCATTTTTTGTTGTTGGTATATATTTTCCACACCAGTTTGGCACCCATGGCCTGATTCATTTCCCTCAATTGTCTTATTCCTGCCCCACCCGAGGCCTATGGTTTGCATATCATGTCCCATGCCAGCAAGGGAATCCTGTTTGAATCATTCGGTCCATTCCAAAAAAATTTCCTCATTATTTGATTGAGTTGATCCACTATGCCCTCAGGAATTTTTAAACATGACATTGAATATATTGGGATACCTATCAGAATGGTTTTCACCAATAGTAACCTTCCTGCTAAAGTTAACCATTTACCTTTCCATAGTTCCATCTTCTTTTTGTAGTTTCCTACTAGTCTATCCCAAAAGGTGATGTGGTTAACCCTGACGAATAGAGGCATCCCTAAAAATCTCCCAAGGAGGAAAGCTAGTTTGATACCCAATATCCTTGCAAGGTCTCGTTGTAGGCTAGGTTGGGTATTGAGGAAGAAGACTTATGTTTTTCTCCAATTGATGGTCTGGCCAGAAGCCCTACTGTAATTTTTCAAAACCTCCTTGATCTTCCTTGCTTCCACTCTTGTGGCTAACCTGAAAAGGATGGTGTCATCCACAAATTGCTGGTGGGTACTTTCTCCCACCCCTAGGGTTGCCTCAATTCTTTTCCATGAACCTTCCCTCCTGCATTGACCAATTTTTCTACCTAAGGCTTCTACCATTATAATAAAGAGGAATGGGGATAATGGATCACCTTGCCTTATCCCCTGGAAAGAATCAATGAATCCCTGGGCGACTCCATTTATTAGGATTGAGAATCTTAGGCCAATTATGCAGCTTTTAATCCATTCCACTATCTTCCTATCAAATCCAAATCCTAATAACATATCCAACAAAAAAAATTTGTCCAGCCGATTGTATGCCTTTAGGATGTCTAGTTTTAGGATCATGCTTGGCAATCTTAACTTCCTTGTCATGTGGATTATCTCATGCGCCACTATTATACCTTCCACAATTGACCTGCCCGGAATAAAACCACTTTGCTCTTCTGAAATGATTTTTGTCAATACCAATTTGAGCCTATTGGTGATAACTTTGGTGATTATCTTATAGATTGTATTACAAAGGGTAATTTGCCTAGATTTATTTTTAGGAATGAGTGCGATGAAGATATGATTGATTGCCCCTAGAATTGCAGTTTTCCTTCTTGATTCTTCCGCTACTTTGACTAGGTCTTCCTTAATTATTTCCCAGTATGCCTGGTAAAGGAGGTCGGGAAGCCATCCGGGCCTGGGGACTTATCTGTTCCAAGTTGGAATGTTGCTTTCTTGACTTCCTCCAAATTGATGGGTTTGGTGAGTTCTTCATTCTCTGCCTTTGAGATCAACTTTGGGATTCCATTGATGAACTCCTCCCTTGGTCTTCCATCCACTTGAGCTTCTTTCTTTAAAAAGGACTCAAAGTACTTAACGACCTCCTGATTGATTTCCTGCATAGTTCTGGCGAGAGACCCATCTTCTCTGACCAACTCTGTTATCCTGTTCGAATTTCTTTTGACCATGGTTGAATTGTGGAAGGACCTAGTATTTCTATCACCTTCTTGGAGCCACAGTTCCTTGGATTTCTGCTTCCAGTAGCATTCCATTCTTTCCAAAGTCTTAGATTGGGAACCTAACAGTTCTTTTTCCTTAAGATATTCTTCCTACCCCATACCCTTCTTGATTATTTTCAATCACCTTCTTGGAGCCACAGTTCCTTGGATTTCTGCTTCCAGTAGCATTCCATTCTTTCCAAAGTCTTAGATTGGGAACCTAACAGTTCTTTTTCCTTAAGATATTCTTCCTACCCCATACCCTTCTCGATTATTTTCTCATTTAAGGTTTTGAGTTCACTTTCTATCTTGTCACTTTCTTCAAAGATGTTTTTGAAGTCTTATTTATTCTATACACAGTTTTTCTTTGACATGGGAAAGTTTCTTCTGGAAGGAGAAAAGGTGTGAGTGATTACCAATCCAGACTTCTTTCCACCAAATTGAGATTTGTTCAAAAAGGCTTGGGTCCCTCATCCACATTTTTTCAAATCTGAAGGGCGATCCACCTTTGAAAATATTTGGTTGGAGTTCAAGTTGAATCGGAAAATGATATGAACCACTCCAGGGAAAAATTGAGGCATCCATCAAATTCGCTCCTTGATTCCATTCCCCTACCACCAGGAATCTGTCCAATTTTTTTGCTATTTCAGTGTGGCCCATTCTTTTGTTAGTCTAGGTGTATATTCCATATTTAGTAGGTATCTCCTGTAGCATATTCCTATCTATGAAATCCTGGAAGTCTATTTGAGATCTTATTAGGTTTTTCATTCCACCCTGCTTCTCTGAATTGTTTAGAGTGGCATTGAAATCTCCACCGATTATGATTTTTTCATCTTTTAACTAACCCGAGAAGGTGGATATTTCCGCCCAGAGATTCCTTTTTGTCTACTGGGGCTATAGGTCCATATACATTGATTAACTTGAATTTTGAATTATCTTGATAGAACCATACTGAGACTGACAACTAGTTCTGCTTTACCTCCATGAGATTACAACATACTGAGGTCGGGTTCCATATTATCCCTAATCCCCCAGATGCTCCTATTGATTCTTAAAAACTCCCTTCCCACCCTTTCCAACACTTCAATCTCCTTTCATGTTCCTCCTTACTCCATTTTGTCTCTTGGATTAATAGAATATTTGGCTTACTACTATTTATTTGACACCTGAAGTAGTGACATTTGCTACGGGCGTTCAGGCCCCTAGCGTTCCAACTTATGATTCTCATGGTTCCCCAGGAAGGGGGAGTCCCTTCCTATTTCTAAGGATTGTTTGGCCTTTGGTTGAGCTTGCCATTTTTAGTTTTTCTTTATATTGGGTTTGCAGCCTCTTTGACTGGTCGATTTGATCCTTGGCATTTTCCTTGCCAAGGGGATTTGTTTGATTCCTCTCTTAGCCATTATGCCCTCCTGATACTCTTCAAAGATTTCATCACAATCCGAATCTGATTCCATACTGCCCTGATCTTGTCCTTCCTCCAATCCTTCTTCTGAATCCTTGTAACTGGTGAGTGCCTTCATATCTAGTGCCTCTAGGGTTTCCGTCCTCTGACTAATCTCCCCCCTTTTCGTTATTTCCACCAACTGGTTCTCAATCCTAATGTTTGTGAGATAAGGAAAGCCTTCTTCAAGTTGTGGATCGATTCCTGGGAAGATTAGCTGTTCATATTGAACTGGCCAGCAGGTTGTTTGATTCTCTTCTTCCTATGCATCTGATGAGTTCCTCCCTCCCAACTCAACCTCCTCCTTACTTGGTTTTATTGACTCCACGAGTTCTTTTTCCCCAAACTCAATTGATGGCCTCATCTCCAATCTAAATTTCTTCAATTTTTCCAACTCCTTATATTGCTTAGTTGCGATGTTGTTGTTGTCCTTCCCCTTTTCTGTGCATTCCTTCTTATTATTCTCCAGTGATTTGCATTTAGGGCATATTTTTAGGCTATCTTCCCTATTCACTTCTTGTCTCCATGATCCCTCCTTAGAGATGAGATCTGCCACCTTTGGCAACTCTAAACCCTAAGCTTTTGATACACAAATTTGAAAGTAGGATCCTTTTTCCATATCCTCCTAGATGTTATCTATACTTTGTAGATTTCCTAATTGCCTACCTATATCCTTTAGGGTTTCATCCATCCAATACTTTGAGGGTAAATTGTATAGCCTCAACCAAACCGCACTCTCCTCAGTCCATGTTTTTTGTGGATCAAAATTTGATCTCCATTCTATGGGATGTACTTGGGCACCATCCAGGAAATAAGGCCCTGTTCTTAAGGCTTTATTCCTCCTCTCTTGATCCGGGTATTTAATCAAGAACCAACTTTTTTCCAAGGCTTTTACTATTAGCACCCCCCTAGGTTACCTTACACCACTCTTCCATAATTCTTTGATTTTTATGGCCTTTTCCCCCCCATTTGATGAAAATTCCTATCTTTTGAAGTGATTCACGAATATTCTTGAGAGCTTCATTATTAACACATAGATAGGGTATAGGAGTTGGTGTGCACTTAATTTTATTCGCTTTGCCCAGGTTTGTTGATCTGGTGTCCTTATCTGACTTGGATATTGGGGCCCTATTCTGATTCATTTGGCGCCAATTTTTGGTGAAGTCTCTTTCCACTCCCGCCTTTTCCCCAAGCCACCCTTTCTAATTTTTAAAATTTTGCCTCCCTATGTTGTTGAATCCTTGATTTCCTTCCCATCTTCCATTCGTAAAGCAGTTAGGTCTCACCCATGGAGGCCCTTGTCCCTACCGAGCCCAATTTCTCCTTTGCTTGTGCTCAGCTTCTACCTAGTTCCGAGGTTGGTAGTAAGGGTGGCATTTATCCATATAGATACCGTTCTCCATCACCCATTGAGGCCTATGCATTTCTAGTCTTGAGTTCCAATCCGATCTTCCATATGCAATCCAACCCTTGTTGATTTTCTCCTTGAATTCCTCAGAGGGAATTGTTCGCTCCAACTCTTCGCTCCATTTTTCCTTACTTCTTGTCTCCACTTCTGGTGCTGGCTTCCAATGTTGGCCATTTCCCACCTCAAGCGTATCCATTCTCTGCTTCTTATCCGGCCACAACTTCTAGCCTTCGTTTTTCTTCTCCTCACCCTTCTCCACCTCGCGGTCTTCGATTTTTGCTACCTCACTGATTTTCGCCACCTCACTAGTTTTCGCCACCTCGCTGATTTTTGCCATCAAAAGCTTCATATATTTTTATATTATTATTTAAGGAACCTCATATTATTATCAAAATTACATTAATTATTATGTTCTAATATTTGTATATAATAAAAATATAAATAATTTAATTATTAAAGAAAATTGAATTATTTCTTTTATACTATTGAACCAATGCAAGAATTGACTTGGGATAGAATAATTATGAACGTTTATTTATCCATTTTATTTTAATTTCTCATAGTGACATATCACAAAATTATTGATAAAGAAATATTATTTTATTTTAAGAGGAATCATCCTTGGCTTATTTTTCTAAATTGGACACACTTGTAGTATAGAAAACATAAATATCTTCATTTATAACAATTTTAGAGATACAAAAAATGGTGAAACATAGTTGTCTTATGTAAAATTATACATTCTAGAGAACATTAATTACATTTATCAACTCATTGATTAGTTTTAGTTTTAGCAATATAGTTAGTTGCCTCGATATGTTGGCTTCCATTACTTCATCATTGATTTATTCTCCCTTTCTTTATTTAATCATGTTTGTCTTTCGATTTATAGTATAATCTATTGAAAATAGTTGTTAGAACTCTCATAGTTACAATTCACTTTAAGTCTTTTGGTTTCCATTATGTTACAAGATTGCATCGATTCAATTAGTATTAAATTTTATAACTTGATTTAAAATTATAAATGCATTGGCTAAGGTTTGATTAGCTCAATATCCATTAGTGTTGTAATAATCAATTTTATATCCATTAGTAAAAGATGTTAAGAGGGAATTGGTTCGATTAGTATTATTTCAATCATTTTAATTGTGGGTTTTTTTATAATTCTCTTATTTAATTAATAGGTTATATTAATCTAATTAGCCTACATTGTACTTGATCAATATGTCTATGGCTACAAATTCTATTATCTATTTAAGTTATTAATACCTACCTTTTTGTCATCTTCATCCTTGACTATGCTTGGTTACCTTTTTTTTAGTGGGTATCCCCTTGCATTAGTGTTATAATTTTAATTGTTTAACTTATTTATCTTTATTTGCATGATTTATCATTAATTTATAGGTTTGGTAGAATTGACTCTTTTACCATTTGATAATCTTTTATTTGTGTATTGTTTGATAAAATGCACCACGAGAACTTACACAAACTTATTAAACATGAGGTTTATGTTGGGTCAACAATAACATGATTTGTTAGACACCGTAGTTTTATTCTTTTACTTATTCATTTCTGGAGTTATCGATAGATAGGACACTTAGAATACTATCCTATAATGAATTTATTAAGTATGACTGAGTAGGTGATGGAGTAGTTAGGAACCTAATTAAGGGACCTATGTCAGATTAACTTATGGTTTAAGAGATGATGTGGATGGTGTTAATGTGGATTCAATTTGAAATCAAGTGTGGAATTTGTTTATAAGAATGGGTTATGTCTTGTGTACGTATATTTTCTTTTTTGTAATTTCACTTCAATCAAGAAGGAGAAACCCTTATAATGCAACTTTTTCGGTCCATTGTTGTAGCGATCATCCTTAGACAAGTTAGTTTTGAAGATATACCAAGAGGATGTAACCTTCTACTATCAAACCACGATGCCTCTGCAAATTATATACGTAGGCAAGTCCATCTGAGACGAGCCCCTGAGGACTAGGTCTGGCCTCTAGGATTTGTTCTCTTAAATTATTCTTGAGTTTACTAGTGATATATATATCTATGTATATATATTTATATATGTTACTGTTGGTATGTGACCTATATAATGTTTCAAATAAACTTTGGGTTGGTTGAACTATTTAAGTGTACCTCGGTGATGTGGATTCCACGTCTCCTCTTGAATTGACCATGATGGTCTAAGCAATTTAGTTACCTAACTAAAAGAATTATAGTTTATGTCTGGTCAGAAGTTGTTTGCCTTCTTATAGTGCCTGCATCCATAGAAAACTTTGAGAGTTTTGCAAGCATAAGTGAATGAAATTTGAAATTAGTGCTTTGTTCTTAACTTTATTTTAGTGTAAAGTTTTGAGCATTACACTTTCTCTCTCACTCTCTCTCACCTCACTACCTCCCTGTTAGTTTTGAAGATATACCAAGGGGATGTACCCTTCTACTGTCAAATTATGATGCCTCTGTGAATTATATACATAGGCAAGGCCATCTGAGACGAGCCCCCGAGGACTAGGTCTGGCCCCTAGGATTTGTTCTCTTATTATTCTTGAGTTTGCTACATATATATATATATATATATATATATATATATATATATATATGTATGTTATTGTTGGTATGCGACCTATGTAATGTTTCAAATTAACTTTGGGTTGGTTGAACTATTTAAGTGTACCTCGGTGATGTGGATTCCATGTCTCCTCTTGAATTGACCATGATGGTCTAAGAAATTTCGATACCTAACTAAAAGAATTATAGTTTATGTCTAGTGAGAAGTTGTTTGCCTTCTTATAGTGCCTACATCGATAGAAAACTTTGAGATTTTTGCAAGCATAAGTGAATGAAATTTGAAATTAGTGCTTTGTTCTTAATTTTATTTTGGTGTAAAGTCTTGGGCATTACACTTTCTCTCTCGCTCTCTCTCACCTCACTACCTCCCTCCCCTCTCTACCTCTCCCTACCATCCTCCTTGCTCTCTCCCCAACTCCCACCCTCCTCTCTCTATCTCTTTCTCTGTATGTCTCTCTCTCACCCACTCACTCACACACACACACTTGTTAGAAATATGATTGGAATTGATGTTAGAGGGGCATATTATGGATGTCAAAGGGGAGACTTTTGGCATTATGATTGTCATCGATGTCAAAGGATTGGTCATAGTAAGTTTGGTGGAGACTTATGGAGAGAAAAGCATGTTTTACAATTGTTGCAATGTTGCCATGGAATTACAAAGGCTATTTCTGGAAGTTTTTGGAGAATTCAGATAATAGATCTGATGTGGGTTTTTTGTGCTCATTCCGATGGTGTGATCCACATGATCAGAAGACAAGTAATGAGCTCATAATTGAATTATATCTACTCGCACCCATTGTTAGGGTTTTATTTTCTTTGTCTTTGTTCTCCTTTGATCAATTAAATAAATTAAATATTTATTTAATTGTGTCGCTAACACCCTTTCCCTATATAATTAAATAGATTATCATTTATTTAATTATTTTCTTGTCATTATTCGTCTATAGTTAAATAATTATTTTTAATTATTCGTTTATTCATTAATCCTTTTCGTCCCTCCTTGGTTAAATAATTATTTAAATTATTTAACTCCCTCTCTCCACTTTCCCTCTATTAAATAAATAGCACTTGCACCTCAATGAGGTGCAATGGTTACACCGATAGCATGATATACTCTAGTAATATATTGAAGGGCAGGGGGAAAATCGCAAAAAAACTTAAATTATTTTTCTATAAACTAACTATTTATAGCAAAAGTCAATTGATGATGGGATGTGAGAAGATTTGAATATGAACAAATGGAACTTTATCTAAATCAGTATGCTATTTAGTTACTTACCCACATAAACTTGTAATTCAACCAATTTAAACACCATTGAGAAGGGGTGAAGATAGTAGAACATAATAAGAGATGTCAACTCTAATCCGTCCCCAATTTATGAACTAAGATACACGTTTCATTTCATATATGAGTTGATTTTAATATATTCCAAAGTCATTTTAAGTCCATTTAAATGGGGGCACCCAAGTTTATTTTAATATAAGCATACTCGTTGCCCTAATTCAATGCATGTTTCTTTTCTTTCCCCAACCCTATTTTCTCACAGTTGCTTGAGCGTGCAGAAACTTGAGGGATGAGCTTGGCGGATGGAGGTGGCATGGATAGTTGGCTCTTGTCTTAGGGCGACCATATAACTAAATTATTTATAATTTATTAAATATGAATTATACAATACTTATGCTAGTACTTTACTATGTAGGATTAAGGATGAGGTACCATTAAAATCTAAATGTGTTCATTATTAGGATCTTGGTCGTAAATTTCCATTTTAATAATCATACTCTAAAACCCTGACAAATCCTTATTTTTGGCTACAACTCACCAAATTTGAGCAAGAGATATTACTAGTGAGTAATATTTTGGAGGAGCGGATACGAGCAGTGGCATGGGAGGCAGGAAGGAACGACAAAAAAATAAATCGCCAGGGAAATAAATGACGGGAGATGATGAACCCATTTGCATCTTCTTGAAAGTTTCTAAATCCCTTTCAATGGACCCATCTGTGCATAATAGTGTATACAACCCTTTCTCCTCCCATTTTTCCCTTCCTCACCACCTCTGTTGCTCACATTTTCCCCCTTATCCCTCTTCACATTTTTCTCTCGCAATAACTCTCCTGCCCCGTCTCTTTCTCTCCCACCTGAACTCGAATGAAAATTGCTAAGGGGGGGTCGTTGGAGGGTTTTAATGATGGATTCAACAACATTTCTCATGCCTACCATATTTACTTTTTGAGTAAGGGACACCATGCCTCTCTGGTTGTGCAACTCCTTTGTGCAACACACTCACACCATTCTTTGTGTCATATCTCATCCTTGTCGTGCAATATTTTTTTTATGTTCAAAGAGACAAAAGGACATGCTTACCAGTTTGTGTGACCATTCCTATTTATTCCAAGTTGTCTCCTCACGGTATGGAGGAGATCAGACCAAATAAATGCCCATTTTTAACAACACCACTTCATAGTTGTTTAATCTTAAACTAAACACAACATATCATCTAATTTTAAGAGAGATTAATAAAAGACAAAATACTATTTATTCTAGATTACCCTTAATGGTAAGAATACAATAAGGATATAGTGATAACATACACATAACATATTACCACATAGAAACTTTAAGTTTTAATCTAATAAAATATAATTAGCCCTGGATTTATCCTCTTTTCATTCTCTATTTTGATAGCCTATGTCCCCCTCCAGAATGGAATTCCATGGCGTGCCTTTATGGCCCTCTTATAAAAATATAGATCCAAGGCTATCCACCACTTTGTGTGCCCTTCGCCATAGCCACTATACATAAATTACCAAAACTTTGCCAATAAATCTGTCAAATTTTTGGGAAAAATTGGGCAATTACTTCTTTAACAATTCCCCATCATTTATGAATGATGGGCACCATAACTGATTCGCGAGCTCAAATGGGTGTCCATAACTTGTTCAAAATCTCTCATTTGATGCAGGCAAGGAGAATCAAACTGTAAAGAGCCTTGCTTAAACTGACCCAATTTTGTTGATTTCGAGGCACAAGAGTTTGACAAATAATTCTCTTGCAAGTTTTTTAACTCCTGGGTATTGTTTACTTTTGTGTTTGAAGCAGTGATGATAAAATGAACTTTAAAGCTCAAATGGAAATATACATTTGACTGAACTGAGTTGGTAAGTGCAATGAAGTATATTTTCTGATTTCCCCTATGCATATAAGTGACTAAAACTGAGAGTGAATGTTCGCCATAGATAAAAGACGATTTGTCAAACACTTGACATGCATTCTGATACCTTCTACTATAGATTTGGACTGATTACAACTTATAGATTCTTTTCATTGGAGATCATGCTAAGACGATTTACAAGATAGGTGACTAAGATTTGAAGGGCAGCAATTTAATATTTTTTGAGTTTTCTTTTTTTTTACAATGAAATGCAAATTAAATAAAATCATATTACAACCCAGACATATGTTTAAATAAATATCTAAGTTTTAAACCTTTTTAGTATAAAATGAATATAGATTCTTTGAATATAATGTTTGTTTAATTTTTTTTAATAAAATTTAAAATCTTTAATGTATAAGATTTTAGGTAAATGTTAAACACTCGAATAAATATAATAATTTAATATTGATATATCTTTAGATGGATGTATTTAAGATAACTACATTATGTTAGCCTTTTGATATTTTAAATATTTTAATTTTGATTTCTTTATATGATTTTTATTTGATATATTTTTTAATATAATTTTTTTTAATAAAATATTATGTTTAATTTTTGTAGATTAAAGTTGAAAACCAAAACATTTACCTAAAATCTTATACATTAAATATTTAAAATTATGTTCAAAAAATTAAACAAACATTATATTCAAAGAATCTATATTCATTTTATATTAAAAACATTTAAAATTTCAAGATTTATTTAAAAGAATCTATATTTAGTTTATATTAAAAAAAATAAAAATTAAAGATTTTTTTTTAAATTTATACATTAAATATTTTAAATTTTGTTCCAAAAATTTGATCATAGTTGTAATAGATTTTAAAATTATAAATAAAAACTTTTTTTTATCAAAATTTCCAATATTAATTTACATTAAATATATCAAAATCTTTTTATTTAAATTAATTTAATAGAAACAATTTTTTTGAAAATTGAAATATTTTTATGCATTTTACATTAAAATAAAACTTTAAATTTGTATTACTCGGGATCAAATGGATGCCAACAGTCTTCTATTGTCTTCTGATGTGGCTAGGGCTTCTCATGGATGGAGCTCCAAAGGTAAGGCGAAGCAGGGGATTATCGATGGCACCCAGAACATTGGTGTTTGCAACAAGGAGAGATCTAGGAGTTGCACCCAAACTAAGAATGATGTGAAGAAATTGAGCTTGAACAGAGAAGGGCTTGGTTGGAATGGTAGCGACCAGTCTGCTCATCATGGTCATAGGAATGGAAAACTAGGAGTCGTTGGCATAGGGGATGGAGTATTTGTTAAAGGGTCCAAGGCATTAGTGGTTGGGGGCACCAAACTGGACCATTCTAGTCTGTGATTCCCTTAACCAAAAAGTCGGTAGGCAGGGGAGGAGGGGAGTCTGGTTTTCCACCATAAACTAGAACAAAGAGGGGAGGAGAGGATGTTGGCTTGTTTCTAACTTATAGAATAGTCACAATGGAGCTAGATGTTGAGCTCGAGCAAGAAGTAATCTTCAATGAATTTTTTTTTTCTGGATTGGGTTTGATAGGAAGATTTTGAGGTTTTTGTCCAAGCTTGATGGGCCCCCACCAATGGATTTCTCTCCACTTGAAAAATGTTATAGAAGAGTACATGCCCAAATTTATCCCATGGCTAGAGGCTTTTTCATTGTAGTTTTTGAAAAGGAGTAGGATAGGAATAAGATCCTCTATGACTACCACTATGATTGGGAAGATAAATATCCATTGATGTTAAAGCCTTGGCATCCAACTTTCAATCTAGCCACTAAAGTGTTTGAGAAGGTTCCCATTTGATTGAGACTTCCCTACTTTCCCTTACAATTTTGGTTTGAGTCTTTCTTAGAGAATGTAGGGAACTCTTTAGGAAATTTTTTAATGGTGGATGAAGGCTCTTCAAACCTTTTGAATTCAACCTTTTCCCAGATTTTAGTAGAAATGGATGTTTCAAAGACCCCTTTGAAAGAGATATGTTAAAAGACTTTGAAAGGATGTTGGGTGCAACCCCTAGACTATGAAGGGATACCCTTTAGGTGCAAATTTTTCTTCAAGATGTGTAATGTCCCGTTGTGTGAACCCCAAAGGACAACAAAATACCACATTATTTTTTTTAATTTGAAAGTGAAACATTCCATAAGATAGATATGTGCAGTCATTACATGGAAAGCAATTATGCATTTGCAAAGTCATCTACGTCCTCTAGGGTACATGGAATGGTCATTACGAACCCTAATTTTTGACAAAAACGAAAACGGATAAAATCCAAGATTACATAATGATGGCATACAACCATCCATGATTAAAAACGAGGAAAATAATACAGCATTTTATTACAATTCAATTTATATTTTAGTATTACAATTGTGGAGAATATTTCCACAGATACAACACCTCATGATTACATTAATACATTACATAATACTTCCCTTATAACAATGGAAGAGTACATCAAGTACAAGAATAATTACATCAATGAAGGATAAGGTACAAGGTGGGAAAAGTCTTCAACAACATGAAGCTCTGGAAACTCTACATCCGCTTCTACATCATGAACACAACCTAGGAACCCAATGGGGTGCGTAGCACGTTTCACCCGACCATGTGGACCTGAAGGCCCACCCCCCGTGCTAGGATACGACAAAAAAGGATCCACAACTAAGATAGTCAAGCAAAATGAACACAAGACTAAACTACAAGGTCAACCAAAACATAACATACAAAAATATCAACAACCACTTATAAGGTGAGGGTAGAAGCACAAAGATGAGTCCACGAAACGTGGAAGTTTTTGCCTTAGGAAAAAAATGAAATCGACTTGCAAACAATGGGATCCCGTTTATGTTCGGGACCTCGAGCCAAAAACGGGATCCCGCATTTAAAAACCCGTTTCATAAGTTTTTTTTTAATGAATTTTGAAACGGATCACGTTTCCCGTTTCTTAAATTCATAAAAAATAAAAATTTATGAAACAGAATCCCGTTTTTTAAAATTTTAATTTTTGGTCAAGTTTTTGCTTTGTTTTTTGGTTCGAGAAAAGGCTTGGGGACCCGAACCTAAGCTTTGGACCTAGTTTTACCTGCAAGTTGAAGGTCCTAGCAATGTCACAAAAAAATACTAACTTTGGGCATATGGCTAACAACTTTTTTTGTAGATTTTTTTGACAAAATTAAAACCCATTTTAGATGAGATAGTGTAGATTCCAAATATGTAATTTTTTTTACAATTGGATTATTATTTTTATTTTTAAATTAATTTCAAATTAAATAGGTCCATAAACTTTAAATATCAGGGTTTTTTACTATTTTTATAATAATTTTTTTCAACATAACATTTTGACGAATGGATTGCACAAGAACAAACTTCAGACAATTCTTTTCAATTTAAAAAAAAAATATCAAAAAATGATAAGTTTAGGTCATCTTATGCAAGTCCTACACGAAAATTTTTCAAAACGACAAATATTTCTAACAAAAATTAAACAAAAATAAAATTGTTCAATAAAAAATTACAAAAAAAATATTGAAAACAAGCTTTAGTGAGTCACAAATATTTTCCCAAAAGGATTTAGAAAAATATGATAATTTAGGTCAAAATATCCAGATGTCGTACACGTGCATGGTATGGTAAAAAAAAGTGACTTTTAAACAATGGTTTTTAGAAAACGCCTATTGAAAATAAATTTGTACAATCTGGGTATTGAATTAAATTGCATATTTAGTAGCTAGACTCTGAGTACTACATTTTATTATTAATGACTTTTTCGAAGATTCCATCTCTAAGTGCTTCAAATTTTAAGGTCAAATGTGTCAAATTCATAAAATCAGGGAAAACACTTCCACTTTTTGGCCAAAAAGTGGACTCAACTTCTTGCCAGCACCTGTGACTGCTTCCAGAGGCATACGAAAGAAAATCAAGGAATACTATGGGAGAGTATCTTCGCATGGTCCTAATACAAAACTTTACAACAATTAGGGGTGTACCAAATAAATAACACCAAACTTTACCAGTTCGAGTACAAATGTGAGGCATGGACCATCTTGCCAAACAACCATAACAAGAGGCAAACTAAGAAATAAGGTAACAGCCACAAGAGTTCAAGCTAATAATTAAATCAAATATTTCAAAGTCAAATCAAATAAATCCAACATACACCCATTACCCAATGTCTCAGGAATCCTATAAGACCAACTTTCATATACTCCTAACTGAAGGGTATGAAAATACTTGGGTTCCTAAAGAACTCACATCATGGCTTGGATTATAAACTCGTCAAAGCGGAAAATAAATCAATATAGAATTCAATCAATTAGGAGAACGCAAAAATCAAACTTTAATCTTCCAACACAATTCCATGTAATGAAACTTAAAAGCATATTCGATACTCCACTTGTTTATACATTCCTATTCAATTTGACAAATAAACTAACTCAATAAGAACATGAAAGGATTATTCATTTGATAATGATCTAACTTCAATGTTCACTTCTTTAATTATAAAGCTCAAATAAATTGAATCTCTCCTAGTAATTTTTAGATTATTAAATATTCAAGAATCACAAATTTATTTTATTTACACAACTATATTGAATTTTTTTAATTAAGTAAAGAATTGTGAAGACCTATAGTATGTAGACCATCAGATTTCTCTAAATTTATAATGCCTAGCCTATACCTTTATTTACTTCAAAATAATTAAAAATTAAAATATAACCTATCCATTTGTTACTTCAAAATAATAAATTTAATTAAAATGTAGTATATACATTTGTTTACTTTAAACTAAATAAATTTAATTAAAAACTAACATATACAATTTATATGCAAATCACAAATCTAGTATTAAAGAAATTTGTAAATAAATTTAATTATAAATAAACTTGTAATTAAATCTAATTTTAAATGCACTTGAGAATATAACTCTAATTTAAATGTATTAGAGAATAAATCCGATTTTAAATGTATTAGAAAATAAATCTGATTTTAAATGTACCTGTCCCATAAACATAACACTCATTTACATTATAACAATTCGCTCATAAAAAGATCATTGAAATATTTAAAGAACTATGACCATATAATTCATCAATACAATTCATCTTTCACTCGAAAGGAAACATTTAAATTAACTATAGAACTCATTTGCAGATTTATGTATATATATATTTTTTGTAACCCACTAACTATGTACTTCACACAATAATTTTACTCTTTAAATAAAGACCAAGAGATCTATATATGTATATAGTTATAAATACACAAACACATTAATACTTAACGAATTAATCTTAAGCTTCACTAAATACCCAAGTATCCATTCCCAAAACATTCTAAACAATTAGTGTACATTTTATTATTACATCCCTATGGAATCATTTAAAAATTAATTAAATAACTAACAAGTAAATAGACACATGATTTAAACCAAATAAGTATCCAATAAGAAATAATACCTGCAAGATTAATTATATACATTTTATCATAAGTTTCAAACTAATTGCCAATTACATGAGCATATACATACTCATTCGTTAACATGTCACATTCTTTTCTTTTCTAACATAGTTGCCCAAGATTTAAAATATAATAATAATTCTATTTAATTCTAATTTCATTAAATCTCCACTTAACCTACCCTAGTAAGACATAAGTCAATTCATTAAACTAACTGAATTTAGTGAGTCTAATCGATCAATTCAATTACTTACTTCACTAGCATAGTCACCTATTCATCTATCAACTAAGTTAATTACAATAATCACCACATTATGTTTGTTTTCTCATCACAAATTCTTTCTAAACTAGCACTTGCACTAGGAGGGGTGCAAGGGGTACGCCGATAGAGAAGTATATATATGCATAATATAAGAAGTTTTCTCTTAGTGTTTATATAAGTTTGTAATAGAAGTTTGAAATTGATATTTTATTTATAAATGTTTGAAAAAAATATAATTTGATTTTGAATTATAATTTTTGGTATAGAAATTTGAAGGAATGATTCTTAGTAGTATAAATAAATTTCAAATATACCTTACCTCTCACATTTATTTTTCTTAATTACATTTATTTATAATTGGCATTCAACATTGAAAATAAAATTAAAAAATTCATATTATAACTATAAACATTAAAACTTAAAAAATAACCAACATATCCCAATATTTAAAAATATTGTGAAATAATTATGAAATAAGATTAAATAACTAACATATTTTGAAAAATTAATATAATTAAATAAATGTTAAATAAAAACACATTAAATTAAGAAACATTGTCACAACTACTGTAACATGTAATTAATTTGTAATTGTATTCATTACCTTCCGCTAAGGAAATATTATTAAGTGGATAGTACTCCAAATACAATTAATTAATATATAATTAAATTTGTGAATAATTTTATTAAAAAACCCAAGAATGTGATAGTTTTATAGTTTCAATATAACTTTGAATGCACAACTAAGAATGAATTCTTGAGAGAGTAATCCAGATAAATATTGAACTAAGAAATATATTTTTATAAAGTTACTCTTTGAATTAGTTTAGGGATATTATCAAATACTTTATCAAACTTGTGGAAGGTACTACGCTATCATTTTTCTTGCTTAATTGATTATTTGAAACAGGAAAAACAAGAATAACTCCAAATAGACAAGAGGAACAATACCATCTTCAACTTGAAATGCAATTTCCACTCCAAAAATAGGAAAATAGGAATAAGTCAAATGGAAATGCAGGGTACATTCCAAACGGGAATAACTTGAATCATCAACTTATAATGAAGAACAAATTCCAAATAGGGAAACAGGGATGATTTGAAT
Organism: Sequoiadendron giganteum; assembly: GCA_007115665.2. Lineage (NCBI taxonomy): Eukaryota > Viridiplantae > Streptophyta > Pinopsida > Cupressales > Cupressaceae > Sequoiadendron > Sequoiadendron giganteum. The sequence continues at coordinate 508,441,565 of CM021107.1, read as the reverse complement.
CTTCAGTGTACATTGCAAGTCAAGTGAACATTAGCAATTAAATATCCTTACAAACTCTGAGACGGATAATTTAACTTTTACTTTCCCTTTCCATTTGTGATTTAATACATCCTATTAAAGAATGGACTTTTCAAATTCCGTTTATTCCTAATTAGTAATTTGGATTAATTCATAGGATGAAGGAAAAAGGCTTAGAAGAAAAACCAAAAAATGAGTTAGTTTAAAAGAAGCGCGACATAGAAAACAAGATGCACGTTCAACTAAAAATAATATGGTATCTTGGGAAAATTTCTTTAGACAAAAAACGAAAATGAGGGTTAACATCACAAGTAGTTTCCATAACCTTAATCCCCCTAAAAATCTGCCTTGACAACATAAAAAAATGTCAAGATTGCATAAAAATTTTGAAAACAAAAAATCAAGTATAAGAACATTAAAGACTTCAAATTTTTGAAAATTGCAGAAAATGATGGAAATCTCATAACACAGACTAAAATTTATTTATGTTTTTATAATTTTTATGATTTTCAAGTGAGCTTTGCATGTGTAAAGATCACAACACTCTACCCCTTTCCATACTAGAAAGAGTGACTTGCTAAAATGGCAGTACCGCCATCTTGATCATCTAAGCCTTCCATGGATGGAAGAGATTGTCAATTTTTGAAGCCTGCAACCCCACTTATCACACATCACCTCCTGAAGCATTGACAGCCAGTGAAGGAACAAACCTCAAACTCGCTCAACAAAGATCGAACAAAAATTGCAAATCCTGTGAGCAAAAGTCCTTGCCTTTGTTAGTAGATGCAGAGTACACATATACCATTGTTCTTAACTCAGGCATACCAAGCAACATGATTAGTGTAATATTTTTTATTTTTAATAGAACTATGTTTTTTGATGTTACGCTTGAATCTGTTTCGCTAATTTGCTATGCATTAAAAGGCTTCATTTATGAACCACTTTATATAAGATGTCTTCATAATGGTTCAATATTTTACTATAATATAAAGCTCAATATGAGTGGAAAAGTGGTAAAAATTTGCAAAGATAGTACCTAGATTCTTCAAATTTTTGTTGTTGGTATGTCCTAAACGTTTTCTGCTTCCAGTAATCTATTGTCAGGTCTGTAATTTTTTTGACGTTATTAAATCTATTTGTAGAGATAGTGGGCGACCAAGGGTAGTGATCTCTTTGACTTGTCTCATCATTTTGGTTGGGTGTGTGTTTTGGTGAATTTTTTATTTATTTACATTTTGGAGTCTATATCAACAAGAACTTTGTGATGAATTCATCATGTATCGATTTTCATGGATTAGGAATAAAAGCTATTATGCAATCTTTAACATAGGAAACATTTTTTTTTTTCAGTGTTACCTCAAATTCAATTCAATAAAACAAGAAATTCTTGGTCAATGCATTATTCAATTATAAGATTTATTAACTTGTTAGATTTAACGTGTTTATCAAATTATTAAATTATTAAATTGCATATGAAATCAACTACCATCCTTAGTGTTACAATCTTGCTTCAAAAATAGTATTGATATTTGTGACTAATTTTTCACACTTCCTTGGACATTTTATGTTATTTCAATGGGTTCAAGTGAAATGGGTTTTATTAGTTTATGAAAGACAACACATGATTTTCTACAGTTACTGAGTTGTGAACATATCAAACTGATTTGACTTCAGCTATACATGTCGATCAAATATCTATATGTACAAATGGTTACAATACATCTTGAAAAAACTAAAATGGCTCATATGCCAAACTGCTTGATGTGCCAACTTGCAAATGAATTCCCCGATGGTGTTCCATCCCCATCCCACAGTTGAAAGAAGAGGTCTTATGGAGATGTCATTTGTAAAGGACTACTGATTGTGTAACGCTTGCTAAGTGACACATGAAGATACATTGAGTCATGTGTCTAGACACGTGGCAACACAATAACTTGTGCATAGGGCACTCCAGTACACAATGACTTGTGGGTAGGGCACATATGATACTGTTGAATTTCGCATACTAACATTGCATACTACTAAGTCTTGCACATTAATGTAGAATGTTTCCATAGTGTGTGGAAGGTTCTCTAGGTTCATGTGGCTATGTTGATTATTCACTTTACTGTCGATTGTTTGTTATTAGGTAGTCAAAATATTTTGAGGCGTTATGGGCACCGTCGCTTCTATTGAAATCGTAGGTATTCGAGCTATGGCAGACAAATGACACATGAGCATACAGGTGGATATCTTGGAGGGTTTTAGCAAGTTACGTGTTGCTTCCCCACTGCCTTGTGAAATGCTACTACTTCTATAATGCACCTGGACAATGAGATGCCTTTATATTTGTAAATGTTTTCTTTGCCGCCAAATCGTCCTACCAAGGTATTATTTTTGGAGAGTTGTAAAATTGCCTGACATTTTCAGGATCATGCTAGTTTCATGGCTGATGGTGCTAGGTACAGTAGATCCATAGCACAAGTTTGAGGACATGGGCAATCAACAAAGAGCTTTCTTAAAGACACATGATATGCAAGCAGTTATAGTTGGATGATAATTGGTTTAGAAGAATTGGGAGCATGATCTTTCACATGTTGAAAATAAAACTTCTATTTTTCGTAATGTTTAGTGGCAGGTAGGTAGTTACTATCAAAATTAGTAGCGGGTGATCCTTCATTCTGTATTGTTAAAAGTATATTTTATTTAGCTAGAAATATGAGAGAAGGTTGATCTGTATTTTTAGCAATGTAATTTAATGGCAGAAAAGGAATGTAAGAAGAGTAATTTGTTGGGTATATTGTTGATTTTTGTCTTGGCTGTAGTAGGAAGCCATCGCCCCAGTTTGCAAAAGAGTAACTCTAAAACCATGATATTTTTAGAGCTATTTTTTGTTTATTAGGCTTTTGCAGTGTCACTCCTAAGTTGCGCATACGATACATGCAAGGAAGAAGAAAAAAAAGGAGTACCCAGAATATAGATCTTAATGAAAAACTATCTAAGATACAGTTACCTTGTATCCCAGTCATGGAAAGACAACATCAATGGCTTTCAAACTAGTCGTTCCCCAGTTTGCTTTCGCCTGCGCTCCGTCTAGTTTACTGCCCGACTTGGCAGAGAGAGCGGTGGGAATGTAACAAGTAAAATTTGAACTTAAAATATCGGGGTTTTAGGGTTGCTTGATTCTTGAGTTGGAGACAAAAAATTTGCAGCATTATAAATGAAAATATTTGATTGCCGACTTGAAATTGGATTTGATTTGGAGATACAAAAATATCGGGTGCGGTTAAAATTTGTTTTCAGGCATGGGCGAAGGAATGTTTCAACTGGCCAAAAGTTGTTTTACAGCGGCAGTAAACGGCAAATTGAAACCTGTTTCATGGTGATTTGGAAAATGTTTCAGGCGTGAGACAAGTAGGCTATTCAGGTAAATTGTGGACTGGCAAGTCCAAAAGTAAAGCCTATGGGCTAATGAAGTAAAAGAAAATTTATGACAGTTCAAACCAAATATAAGATAGTCTGTATGAGTTAGCAGCTGGATATTTTTAGCTGGTATGACATGTAACATATCCCATCAAACAAGGAGTGCCAGCAACAAGCAAAATCTAAGAGAATGATACAGTGCATTTATCTCTGATATGACATGTGATAAGCTTTGTCTTTTCTGCCGTTAAAATTTGCATTTGACTGAAACCATAACTTGTTTTGTGTGAAACCTGTGTAGTTTGTCGGCGTGAGACAGTTTTCAAGCCGAAACCTCACACCATATATAGCCTATCGGCTAATAATTAAAAAATTATATTAAATGTATTATACATATATATATTTTTTATAAATAGATTGTTGTTGGAGATGGATTATATTAGTTGGCATGCAATTATAACTACACGACATACCTATATTTATATATCGTGATTATACCAGTCAATTACCTATGTAAATACATATTTATTAGACATAGATTGCAGTTTTCAAAGTGATAAAACTAGGAGTGTTTACTCTATCCTCCAAAGTATCTTGTGATTAAATATCTTTAAGTTGGAGGGATTATTATCTTGTTTCTATACCAACAGAGGAAAACGGTGAGAGTGATTCTGAGAGATGAACTATTCCAGGCTTGCAGATCACAGAAAGCAATAAGCATTGTACTGGCCAAACTACTATTTTCCAAACAAAGAAAGAAAGATAACGGTGGGTTCCATTATCGATCTTGCAAGGTCTAGAGCAACAAGAATAGCATGATTAACACCAAAACGTCCCCTACCTGTTATCCATGAAATAAACGATTATAAAGTTACCCATATTGAACATTAGAGTTATTTAAAAACTTTAAACTTCCTATTATGTTCACGTGCTGCGGCTGACACAGGTTGACAATGGAATCGACGAGATTATTTAAACCTCTACAACATTCTAATTTCAAGTACTGCAGGTATGACATGTTGCGAATGGAATCAGGAAGGCTATTTACGCCCCTACTTTCTTCTATGTTCAAGTGTGGTTACTGTGACAAGTTGCCATAAACAAGGCATGTGAACTGCTTAACATAATGCCTCAAAGGATTTGTGTCTCAAGGGCTGCGCAGATAGGCAGGTAAAGGATGCTGATATACACTTAACTATGCAGGGTGAAGGATGTCGAAATGTTAAAACCTAAATGAGCTCATTAATAGACTCTTGAGGGTAATTATTTTACATTTTAACAAACATACTTTAAAACCATCATCGAAACCTTATTTATAGGCTACAGCTCGCCAAAATGGAGAAGTGAAAGGTCAATACTAGGGAGGAAGAGTTTGAGGGAGTGATCCATAGCAGATGCCTTGCCAGCGTTCTCTCCCTGTGCGGCAAAAGAAGCTTTCGAATCTCTAAAATTTTGAGAATCGAACTCTCTAGTATGAAATAAAACATCACATTAAAATCCTCTGGCCATGGGTAGATACAGATATTAATTTGAGTTGCTTGTAGCCAATGAAAATAATTGTAATCTGTTCTACTCTTAAACTTTATCACTATAATAAATACATATTATTTTTATTTTTATTTATTTATTTTTATCTTTTAGTATAGTGAAGTAACCTAAAATATATTTAAGAGGTTGAAATGAGAGAAGGTTCTAATGGAAATATCTTAGTATTAGACATAACGAATTGCACAGCCCATCTACTACATAACTAACAAGTTTCATTATTGAACATATTATGGTATTATATATATATATATGTGTCACAATTTTAATAATTTTGGTGAACTTGGAACTTTGACCTGTTATTGTTTATAAATTTAATATTCTAAGTACAACCTTATTTAAGGTTTTAAATACACTACATCTCAATATATGTCTCTGCTCTTATTGCACCACAAAGCTTTATCTCAATGCACATTGCATTATGTAGTTCTTAAAATAAAGGCCTTGAAGTACTATATATTGATGTTATAGTGGAAAATATTACAAGCATAATATTAAATGTTGAACCTTGCTATTGATACTAGAATGATTAACCTTATCATCCATAATTCCATAATATTGATTCTAGCATTTATATTAACATCACTTAATTGATATGATAATACAACTACAAGAGTGAGAATGAATATTACTTTTAGTAATATCCATAGTGAATGCAACAACAACAAGAGTAGCATTGTGACTTCAAAACCTCCTATTACTACTAATTATAGAATTAATAGTGGTATTAATCAACATATTAATGTCATTAAAATTAGTAATAGTGTTAATGATAAACTTAGTATTGATAGACATTTATATTTATATATTCCTATATAAATGAGTATCAATTAAACAACACATACATCAAATGGTATTTATCTTATTATCAAACAAATTAACTATTGATCGAAATAAAATGAAACACAATGAATCATGAAACCATGAATAAATACTTACACAAATTTCCAGAACGATCGATATGGAGGAGCGCTACAAGACGGGTCATTTGGCTACTCAATGTGTTAAAAAAAGGAGCAACCAAATCAACCTCCTGGTTGGAAGGAGCTAGCCCCTAGCTCTATACGGTGGAGAAAAAGGATGAGAACCATAGGAGCCCTTAGGAGAAAAGTAGGGAGGAAGCGGGTCAGAAAAGGAAGGAGTTGGTGGAGGAAGGAAGAAGGGAGAGTTAGCAACAGAACAGTGATGTCTAGGTGCAGGATGGGAACCCGCAGGCGGTTAGAGATAATGTTGTTTGCAACGGAGGGGAGAATCTAAAAGATGGGGCAACAACACCCAAATGTTGGGAAAAAAAAATTCTGACGAGATTGCAAGAGAAAGAATCAGGGAAACGAAAATTTGATGAGCAAAATCATCAATCAATTGGAAGTTTGAATGGATCTGTAAAGAGCCCTTTTGACAGATCATTGGACTGGTAGGAGGTGGTGGCAAGGGTAGAGGATGGCTGGCAAACGGTCAAGGGGAAGAAAGCGAAGAAAGTTAGGAAGGAATCGTTTGCTATGGTTCTCAGATCCCAAATGAAGAGAAGATCATTTTGAGCTTGAATATCTTGACTATTTAATAGGTCCTTTGTATGGGTTTGTTGGTTTTAGGCTTATTTTCTTGTGCTGGTTGGGGAGATTCAATTTGTAGTGATATGTTTTATTGTTTGTAACTTTTGAAGCTGAGAGCTTTTTTGTTAGTCGACATGTAGGTTTTTTATAATAGGGATTTGTGGGGTTGGAGAAGGTTTCTCTGTTGTCGTTTCAGGAAGTCTCGCTATGTAATCTTAATTTAATTTTCAATAAAATCACCTCTGTTATCGGCCAAAAAAAAAAAAAAATTATTAAATTTTATTAATATTTTAAGTATTTTTATAATTATAATTTTAAAATTATGATAAAATATTGAAAATTTTACATGAAAAATAAAATAAATATAATTGGGGGGCTAGTTTACTTGTATGGTTTGATTTTCCATGCATTTCTTTGTCCTTACGCCATGTAACATACCATATACAAGGAAGGAAGGAACCACTCTATTTGTTAAAAGGACATGGTCATTATTTTAATAATATTTATGTATCTTTTAAAATAACTTTCCCGCATACCATTCAGTCTGATTGAACACCAACCTTTGATGAAGAGATCTGACAACCGAATGAAGATCCAGATTTGACTGTCGATGTGACCAGATCAGACGCTGCCAAGAAATAATTACGCCGAAGGCGTCCCCACACTAAGCTTTCCAAGGTCCTTTTTCCATTGAACGGTACAGATTACAATCGCCCACCATTAAACAAATCTTAGCCGTTCATCATTTTTTGGCCATTTTCCCAGCTGTTTATGAACCTCTTTGCTGCTTTCCCTGTTGTCATTGCTTTACGCTCCTCCAAACTCTTCGTGCCTAGTCACGCCAAAGGCATTCCCTCAGCGAACTTTCCCACCCTTCTTTTTACTATCAACGGTCTCAAGTTGATTACAGGGCATGCAAGGAGATCTAAGATTTTATCACCGTTTGATCTGCAGAGTTGAGGACAGTGTTGCGTAGTAATTTCTCATCTACTCTCGCCTCCTTGATTTGACAATCCCTACTTGCTTATGCCAACCGACATAGTCATGAGGCTACAAACAAATCTCCTACATTAGAGTTTCTAATATTCTACCTTCAGACTCTGCACATTTTTCTCTGTTGCATCATTGAGAGACAGACACAATTTGTTCAGAAACTTGAGGTAAGTCACTTGGCCTGGTTTTAGCGAGTTTTTTTCGGAACCTGTACACGACCAGCTCATTTTTGCTTTAAGTTTAATTTGATTCTAAAAAAATCGTGTTGTCTTTCAGCTTCGAATGTGTTTGCCTTTTTTACAGAAAACTCTGCTTCATTAAGGCTTCGTAATATTGTTCTTGCAAACTGTTCACATTTTTCTCCTATCCGTCGTTGACATAAAACACAACTTGTGTAGAATCTAAGATAAAAACATTTTAGGACATACCAAAAACCAGAAAAGAGTTATGCACATAAGTGCTTTGCTTCACCACCATCAAATCCATATCACAGAAATATTGTAGTCATAATTTAGGATCCTCTCAAGGAGTAATGATTTTGAGTTGGTCTAGTTCCGAGGTTCAAAATCTAAGCCATGTTTATTAGGTGACCCAGGTTCAGAGATCAGCTGGGGACATATTCTCTGGCAGGGAATATGTGATGCTTGCCCAAGGCCAAGCGATTCTGGTGACCAGAGATTACACCTGTGTGAGCTGACCATGGGAGGAATTGTATAATCTCTGAAACCCTAAAAGCTCAAGAGTCTAGCTTCTATCCTAGCAAGAGGATTTGCTCTACACAGTCCGACATTGGCTCAAAGGCTCAGGATTAGGATTCAGGGCTGCTTCAAATTTAGGTTTAGGCTTAGGAAACATTTGAATAATTTTTATTTCTTCTAATTTTTCCTAAGACAAGCTATTCACAGACTCTGTAAGTGTGTGAAATTGGATTATCGTTGATGTGCTCTGGAGCCACTCTACTGACTAGCAATGCACCATTTATTTCAAGAACATGTTGATGTTGCTTTTGGTTACCCTATTTTTACTTATTACGTGGAAGGAGAAATACCCATTACTTCGTTGTCTTTCGGCTATCATGAGAAGTCCTTATGAATTTTAAGAGTCATTTCGAGGGGATCATTTTTTTGTCTGTTGTTTGTTCCAGTGTAGCTGCGTAGTCATTGTAGCAATACAGTTTAGCAATACAATTTAAACTCACATATTTCAGATGAAAAACATTTTGAGGTAATGTATTATTATTTACCATAGCTGCACAACCGTAGTAGCTATAATGTTTAGCAATACAGTTTAAACTCACATATTTCAGATGAAAAACATTTTGAGGTAATGTATTATTATTTACCATAGCTGCGCAACCGTAGTAGCAATAATGTTTAGACAGTTGGTGGTTACAGAGGAAATATATTTAAGTCAAAGCTTCATCATATTTTTACTGTGGTTGCATAGGTAGTGTTTCATCTCATCTGTTAACTATGGTTGCATAGGTATTGTATCAATAAATTGACCTTGGGAGGAAAAGGTTTATAAAACAATTTTTCCCAAACCCCTTTAAACAGCTCTTTTGGCAGTTAGTAGGATGGGGATAAACTTGAATCTCTGCATTAAATTTTGAACTAAAAAGCACACCAGTTTCTTAGAATGAATGGATTTGTAAAGACAGTTGAGTTCATACTACACATTGCCATCTACATGATGACGGGTCTGTTTTGTCTCTTACTATTGTACATGGTTTTCAACCATTTTCTTTTCAATCATTCTTTATACTTATTTTTCCTTCCAAGAAAGACGTCTTATGTTATACCAAATAACAAGAGACAAAGCACAGCTGAACAGTAGAGTAAAATGGAAAATCTCACCAGGGTAGCATGAAAATCAACCTACCTTGGTTTACCTGTCAGATTGGATCTTGCCATGGGATGGGTGGAGCAGAAAGGAAGATGAAGTGCAGAGGACCAGAATATGGGATCCATGCAACAGGCAGAGATGGGTGAGATAGTGCAGAAGCAGGCAGATAAATATAGTCTTGAGTCAGCGTACAACTAATGGACTTAGAAGGAAAACTTAAGAAATTAAAGGAACAACTTACAATATGAGAAATTCAGTTGTAGTGTTCTATGTATCATGAAGAGCAGGCTAGGAAGAGGGAAACAGTTCCTTCCAATAAGGCAGCTCAGGTGGAGTTGGATCTATAGCCAAGAGCAAGAACAAAGAAGTAGGGCTACGAAAGGAAAGCCAAGAAATGGTTGAATAGTGGTAGAAGTCGAAAAGAAGATGGGAGTGGATAATTTAAGGACGGAAAAGATTCACTCTTATAACACATTAACAGAGATAGAGTTGTACTTCTCATAACATGAACTAGATCATCAAGAAGAAACGTCAGCATCAATGTCTCTTGCTCAAATTCTTCGAGTTTGACAACCACCAGCTCCAACTCATTGCAGTTTTCCCTTCTAGAATTAGAGAGATAAAAGCATCTGGCATGAGCATTACATCACCTACTAGTTCCTAGCTTGGTATTCACCAAGTTTAACAACTTAATCCAAGGGTGGATAAATTATAGCAGGCCAATAGAAAGATGTAATCAGTCATTAATAAGATGTACTTAAAGAGCACATGTTATAAGGAGTGCACATGTATGTGTTTTTAATGTTTGTGATTAGGGGACACCAAGTGGGGTGGTTATTCAAATGAGTGCTTATTTGTGGTTTTTGAGTGACTCCTGATTTTCTAAAGGCTGATCGAACTTCTCAAGGGACGACTTGGTTGGAGGAATTGACTAGTTTGAAGTTGCTGGTTGGATATTCTTTACAGCCGCCCTCAATTCTGATTTCATAGTTTGCTTGAAGCTGGTAATCGTGGAGGATAAAGGTGATATTCTTCTTGTTGTGCGTGGTTATTTGAAGAGCCCATGTTGCTGTTATGACTCTTGTTCTAGGTCCCCTTTGGTTACGGTTTGCTACATTATCCAGGTCTGAAAGTGTTTAATCTGATTATGCCTATGTACCCTTTCAAAACTGTACTTACAGTGGTTATTAGATAGATTTTATAATGCTTTCAATGCTATTTGCAGAATGTGGTGGGGATCACATCAAATTCTACAAGTCACTCTTTATTTTCTCAATTCTCCTCATATTGACAATACTTACCTCATCTTCTATTTGAATTTTAAAGGAAATTGGCAGCAGCTTACCTCGTTTCTTGGTGTGTCTGGGAGCTTTTTCTACAATTGTTGGCACTCAAGATCATCTCCCTCAAGGTCATCTGTATCAACCATGTCTTCCTTTGATTATATCAACTTCAAGAATTATGTATTCTGTTTCTTCTCCTCAGCATCAACTTGTACATTTAGGGTGTTTTTATCTGATCCTGTGCAGGCATATCTAAAAACAGTTGGCTTGTTATCAAATACAATGTCCTATGGCATTCCCAACTTTCAAAATACAAGGAATATAAATAAATTGCCATGGAGAAATACTAGACATTTTGGTTCTGCATCCCTTGAAGATTTTCTTTAACCTTTTGTGGATAAATATTTTCCAAATTGTAATAGACATCATCTAAAATTCCATGGATATAAGCCATACACTACATAGGGACTTCATTTGATACTTCCACACAAGACAATTGGATCATTCCAAACTCAACCCCCTCTTCTATCTCACTTTCTTTTTCTTTTTCTTTTTCTTTTTCTGAAACTAAGTATAGATTAAATTATTAAATCTGAGAAAATCCCACTTTCCTTTTTAGTATAATTATAAAATCTGAGAAACTTTTATCTTACATGGAATTATATTTTCCAACAAGTATTTCATTCCTGCCACTGAAATTAACTTATTCAAAATGCATTATTTCTTTTATAAACTTTCAATCATTAATTACTTGCACACAACGAAGATTAAATTATTAAACAATGGTTGGGCATTTACAACTTACTTTACAATCTATCTTATCCAACAGATCCATCACCAGATTCCTTCATCAACACATATTTGACTTTGTTTTTGAGTGCTTCCCCCTTCAAAATGATATATAATGATCCAATGAAGAAAAAATGTACTGCCTAATCTTTGAGCACTGGGAATTTCTGTAGATAATACACCATCTACTATCATTAATACTGGTTGAAAGATGTCCATTGCGGTGCAAACAATGGTTAATTCTCTATCAAGAAAATGATTTTTTAAAGTATTTATTTAAATGTAAAAGTGGTATATAATTAAGATTAAAAATTATATTTGAATGTAACTGTGTGAAATTTTTTCCATTAACATTTTGAATCATTTCATAATTATTATGAAAATGAAATATAGTTGTTCCTCTCTAACTTTTAGCTCTTTGAGTTAAACTTTTTGATAATACCTCCTTGCCATAGATCATGTGTGTAAAACACTGATACAGTAATCCTATATGGTTTCAACCAAAATTATAGAAAAAAATCAATGCTTACGGAATGTTTTACTATATTGATGTTCTTGTATTTTGATGTAACAATTTATTTCAAGTGGGTGGAATTTTTTGCAGTGTGTCAAATTATCTGATATTATGAGGATTCAGCTGCATGAGATTAACTCAAAAAGTATGCAATTTAATCCTAATGATATCACATAATTATATTTTAATTCAAGTAGGGTCTTTAAATGAACACAGGTGGTGTTGATGGAACTTTTGGATGGTTAAATACTGATTTAAAATAGTTTCTTAGTACTGCACTAAAAATTTGAACAGACAAACTAAGGATAAAAATTTCATTGGAAATGATTCTGGCTTTTGAAATTTTGTTTTTTGTTGCTAGCTACTAGAAGTATTGTAGATCTTAGCATGATTGGAAATTCATTTTCTATGTATCTATTTTTAACATTTGGTTTCTTATGCAAGCTTCTATATATATGTTTTGCAAATAGCAAAGTTGAGCATGATTCCTGTATCTTGCCTTTAGAAGTTCTTTTTGATAAGATTCGTTGTTCAAGGGACACTAAATTAGGCACAGTAACAGTATTGGCTGGAGTGGCAATATGTACTATTACAGATTTTAGTGTCAATGCCAAGGGCTTCATGGCTGTTGCAATTTCAGTATGGAGCACTGCTTTGCAACAATAGGTAAGTTTCAATTAATATGTTATATTTTATTAGTTTAAGGACAATATCTCAGTTAATATGGTTTTTATACTATTTATGTTTCATTTGTTTGAGGACTATAATTAAGTACAGAAATGTCTTTTAGATGATCTCCAAACTTTTTTCTCAATTATAGTTGATGTTCTTAATTTTTTTCCAGGATTGAAAGAGGGAAAAGGTTTTCTTGTTATTCCTTGTCAATAGATGAAAACTTGGTCAAATTTTGTTGTGTTCTCTAATGATCTATTTTTGTACTATTGCTTGATTCATTGTTGCCTGCATTCTTGTAGTTTCAGCTCTTTTATAGGACTCAAGGAAAACTATATTGACAATATTTATCTTACAGAAAAAATTCATTGACTATTTTCTACCTTCTGGCTAAAATTTTACATTTATTTTGAGATTGCTAACATTTGCTTTTTGGTTTTAAATTTTTTAACACCTATAGCAAGTCCTATGCTTTTTCCAAATATTAGAAAATAAAATTCATATTTCAGATTTTTACTCCCACCTTAATCTGTTCTACAAATTTTCACCCATTTTACTCAAATATAAACTGCATAGCTGATATTTGTAGCAAATGTTATCTTTTAATTTAAATATTTCATACTCTCTTCTTTGATGCATCTTGAGTAACAATTTTTGTTTTTGCTTTACGTATGTATCATTTAAGATTTCCCATTACAAGTACTTTAATTTTTATACAATTTCCCATTAAAGTAACAATTTTTGTTTCTGCTCTATTAATTTTAAGGAGATCCAAATATTCTTTTATATAGCCTGGACTTTTACTAACTAAATATTTTGTGGTAAGCTCTCATGGGTATCTACTCCTGTTTGGTTAGCAAATATATACCTAAATAGTCACGAGAAAAATGATAGTTGAGGCAACAAGTGACAAGAATGTTAATACTTGCCCTGATTTACATTTGGGTTGCAATTAGTAGTGACCTTTTCATTGTAATTTTGATAACAGGGTAAAACATGTATTCTCAAAACGTAGCCTCTCTCCCTTGTATCAAGCAAATTCAGAGATGCGGTAAGGGATCATGTTTCTAAATTTAACATTTACATAGCTCTCATATTTAAATCATATATCAATTAATAAAATTGGCATTACGACTGATTTACTTGTGCTTCTTCACAAGTGGTGACTGCTAGACAGATGCACTTTCATTTTTCTACATCCCTAAACATGGACCAAATTCGTTGATACCCCATGCCAGCTCAGAAAATCATGCAAGGTCGGTAATTCTAAAGAGTGCTCTTTCTAAGACTTCTATTGTTGGAGTTGATTAGATTTCTTTTTAAGGGTTAGAAATAATTGGTACAGTTATGCAAGGTGTGTACTTTATGTCCGTCTGTTGTATTGATTACAACACTTTTGAAGGGTTAGGGTATTTATATACTTCAACAAGAAGGCATGCATCTCCTAATGTGCCAAAGCAAATTGGCAAATTTGCAAATTCCAAGATTCTTTTTCAAAGACATGATGGAAATTTCAAAAGTTTTGTTCCTATCAGGAACTCTAGCCAAGGATGATGGTGTAATATATTCAAGCCATAATTATTTCTTTAGATTGGGCTGCAGTATTACCAACAGAGTCTTGTTTGTTGAGGATGAGCACTACTACAACTCTTGAGAAAAGGGAAGGAATAATTTAATCTTTTTGTTGTATTCATTCGAATATGGAACAAAATAGGTACATGCATTAGTTGATATAATTTGACATATCATATTATGATAGGATTGATTTTCCTTGTGATGTTTGGAATTTGCTCCAGTCTTGCAAATTACGCTCTAAGAATAAAGGCTAAGAATATTACAGCTTTAACATGTTTTGTTTAATTTTTTCTTTGATGTTTTTGAGGTCTGTAGATATGTTTTTGGTCTATTTAGAATAAAGGCTAAGAATATTACAACTTTCTTTGTCTCTGAAAAATATGGTGTATGGTTATCTTATTTCTCTGTATTTCTTAACAACACTTTTATAGTTCTTTAAGCAGTTTATTTTTACAAATTGGTAGTTTACAGCTCAACATAACTCTTCCCATCTATTAATAAATAGATTTAACAAAATATATAACTTTATTGTCTTCGGCGTACCCATTGCACCCCAAGGTGCGATTGCTAGTTTAAGTCAATGAAAACAATTACCAATGTAGTAGAGAATGTATGTCGGTGATCGGATCGGTCTAGGGCTACAAATACAGGAAGAAGACATTGGAATATGTTGAACCCTCTAAAATTTGTAAAATCAAACTAAGTCCTTGAATTTTGATAGAAATTTTCCTTGTATGTGTAATCCTTTTATGATGGAAGCCTTATGGTTTTCCTTTCTTAAGCATGTTTCATGTTTTTGGGAGTCTATGAGTTCTTTCTTAGATTGTGAGTATGTGGGAAAACTTGAAACCAAGTTCCAAGATCTTGTCAAGTTTCAAGTCTTGAGGAAGGCCTTAGACTTGGAACATCCTGAGTCAAATTTTTTGCCTGACCCCCATCTATTGTGCCTCCTTAGATCTTTATGTATCGAGATGTCCAAGTCCTCACCTCTTATGGTTCTAATTTCCTCTCTAATCTCATCCCTCCCTCCCCTTCTATGTTTTCTCTCACAAGTCCAAAGTCCTCAATTTTTTATGCTCTCTAGCTCCCTTGTTCTTTGTTCTTCCATATCGACCTTGGGATTATGGAGGAACTTAGAATCAATGGTCAAGAACGAAAGTTGATAGGGTTAGGGAAAAGATAAGAAATGAATGGTTGAGATTGAATAAAATAATTCAATGAAGGGCTGACATTAAACGAGACAAGAAGAGATAAGGATGAGACTAAAAGAGAGAAAAAGCACAGAAATGAGGATACTAAATAATTCTAAAATCATTTAGTTTGAGAGGAAAAGTGAATAATTAAATAATGGAAGCATCATTTAATTATAGAAGAAAAAGGTAAGCCGACGATTTAATAAAATAGTAATTTAATTCAAAAAGTGGGAGAAAAAGATAAATTAATAAGTCATTAATTAAATAATTAATTTATGGTAAAAAAGGCCAAATGAATAATTAAATGATTGAAATAATTATTTAATTATAGTAGAAAAGAAGACAATAATTAAATAAATAAAAATTATTTTATCATGGAGAGAAAGGACGTTAGTGATGTAATTAACTAAATAAAATTTATTTAATTAATCAAAGAGGAAATATAAAGATAAAAATGAATTAATTAAATAATTAAAATTATTTAATTAATAGAAGACTTATGACATTAGGAAATAATTAAATAATTAAAAGTATTTTTTTATCAAGGATGAAAGGGGTTTTTAGAACTTGCAGGCCTAGGACAATTTTTAGTGTCCACAAATGGTATTAAAATATTATACACTTCCTCACCCATAGAGAATGTCTCGAGCATCTGTCATTCAAGGAAAAGAGGACAGTCAAGCTCAAGGCTGCAAACTTCATTCTTTGGGATAATGGTTTGTATAAGAGGAGTCTTGATGGAACCTTTCTACGTTGTGTGGATAAAGCCCAACATGCTAAGCTGTTGTAATCATTTCACAACTTAGTGTGTAGAGGACACTTTTTAGAACTAGTCACTACTCACAAGATTTTGAGAGGAAAATACTATTGGACCACACTCTTTCAAGATGTGTACAAATGGGTACGTAAGTGTGAGTTATGCCAACAATTAATGAGGATTTCCAAATTGGTAGCTTTACCCCTCAATCTAGAGGTAATTGAAGAAACCTTCCAGCAATGGGGTATAGATTTCATTGGCATAGTTAACCCACCATCAAGTACGAGGAATAGCTATGATCTGATAGCTACTGACTATTTCACCATGTGGGTGGAAGCCATTCCAGCTAAGCATGCTACTTCAGAAGTGTTATGTAATTTTCTTAAGGAGAATATAATTTCAAGGTTTGGTGTTCCAAACAAGATTGTTGCAAATAATATTATTTCCTTCTCATCCAATGGGATAACAAAGTTTTACTTTGAATATGGGATCACTCTTTCTCATTCTTCAGACTATTACCCCAAGGAAATGGTCAAGCAGAATCGAGTAACAAAAATTTGGTTACCATTATCAAGAAGCTAGTGGATGAGAATAAAAGGTCCTGGCATAATGCATTGTATGATGCATTGTGGGAACATCGTATTACACCCAAACGAGCGATTGGAATGTCTTTGTTTCAAATTTTGTATAGGTTGAATACGAAAATTCCTATCACATTGGAATTTCCTTCTTTGAAATTGGCTAAGGCCATTAAAGACAAAACTTTTGACAACTCTGTTGATAAGCACATAATGTTGCTTACTGAATTGGAGGAGAAGTGCATACAAGTGGTGGATCACATTGTGGAACATCAGAGCCAAGTCAAAAGTATTTTTAATAAAAATGAAAAGTATCATAATTTCCAAGTTGGAGATTAAGTTCTATTGTGGGACAAAAGAAGAGAACCAAAGGGAGTGCATGAAAATTTCAATTCCTTATGGAGAGTACCTTTCAAATTCACCAAATTTGTGGTGAGATATTTTTCTTCTGGCATTACGAATATGAGACACCATTTTTGTTGCCCCATAATGAACATCTGAAGTTGTTCACTCAGTGAAGCCTCAAATAAGTTTGTAAATATTTGTATATTGTTTGCATCTTTTTCTTTCGTATTTATGTCGCCTAACTCTATGGCCCAATGGATGGATGAAGGAACTTAGAGTTTGGGATTCTTCTCCCTTTCATCGTTTCAAAGGATGATCGAAGGAAGCTCCCCAGTTAGAGCCAACTATTATCCTCAAATTCAGCTACACTCATTAGTGTGGTAACCCCTATGATACTTGTCCATTTCATAGCCCACACCATCTAAGCATGCAAAAAGAGGCAAATCCTACTTCCCCTCATGTGTGGTCCAAAACCTCCCTTTTCGTCTTCTGAAAAATTGCGCAAGGTCAAAATTGGAAAAAACTTTAGTTTTGATCTAGAGAATTTTTCTTGTACATGCAAGAGTTTTGTTTTCAATCCCCTTACATTTTTTTTGTAGTTTACATAAAGGGGCATAGTCACACTGATTTTTAGCGCAACTACACCCCTGTTTCTACACATTTTTCATTTATGGTATTTTAATGCCAATTTGATATTCATTTTTAAGTTGTTTTGAATCATTTTTATTCTTTATTTTTGATTAATCCCCTTTCATTCTCAGTTGACCGAGTCTTCCTTGTGCACATTTACCCATCTCCAAGCTCTGAGACTGATTTTCAAGAGGATTTGGACAAGTATTTTCCTAGGGTTTTGTTGTGGTTTGCGTTTACCGAGTATGTAATTTTTTTGTGTTTTCCATTTTTATTTCATCACCTTGTACGTATAAACATGTTTAGGGTTTTATGTGGTTTGCATTGTCTTACATTTACCTTTATTTTGCATTGTTAATATCTATTTTAGTTTCTAGGGTTTACATTTTTTGGTTTCTTTCTAGCTAATAGTTGCTATTATTTTAGTTAGAATCCTATGTTGTCTCCTGCACTTCGTGAATGTAAGGAAGATAAGGTAGCAGAACAAATTCCTACACTAATCTTGAGAGGAGAATAATGAAGGTTTTTTACAGATCTTTAATAGTTATAGAAACTTAAAAAAAATTAAACACAAACATCATGCATACCACAACACAATGATTTATGTGGGGAAAACCCTTTCGGGATAAAAACCCCACACTGCAAAAGCCACCAAATATATTATTCAGAAATCACAAAGATTACAATTTACTTGCAGAGCAAGCTTCTCATAGGAGTATCACCACTCAAATATCTAGAGGCAACACAACCACTATTAGACTCTCATAATACATCACAATACACAGCTGTAATAAAAATCCATCATAAAAATAATGTTGCCTTCTAGGGAAAGTTAAGCTAATAAAATATCGGTCGTCAGATATGTAACATAATGATGACTGGTCCAGATTTACAATAATAAAATATAAATAAAATTTTCCTTTTGGGAGCACTGTCCTTGAGCCCCCACCAAGGCACGTTGCCCCTAGAACCTAGCCAAGGGGATGATCCCCTCGAACCCCTGGTGGGGGGATCCCCCCATGCCCCTCGTCATCATCAGATGAACAGTACCTTATGCATCAATAGTAACTTATGTTATTGCAAGGTTGAGACACATTTTATCAATAGTGAAATCATTATTTCAATAAACTATCACAAGGTTTCTTGGGTTTTAAAACCTCAACCCCTTGTGATTTACACATCATACATCATGTGTGTCAAACCTTGATATGAGTTCTACCACCAACCGTTACCATCTTCATGTGCATCGTGGAATTTATTCACCACTTTACATCGCACAATGCATTTATGTGTTGGTCAAGGTTTAAACCCCAACCATCCTCAATTCATTACCACCTTGCATTCAAGATGTTGTTCAAGGTTTAAACTCAACCAACAAATATAATTGAACTTACAATGACCTTCCAACATGTATGCGACTACGGGAAATTTACCACGAGTACATATGGGCTTGACCTTCTCATGTTGGTTGGGGTTTAAACCTCAACCAACACCTAACCGAAAACCTTTGTGCTATCAACCAAAGACGCATCTCGGGTTTCAAAGCTTGACTTACATCCTTATAAATGCATAAACATATGTAATAGAGGAAATTTTTGTCGCTTGTGCATATAACAAGTTCTACCTCCATGTAGGGTGAGGTTTTTCCCAGCCCTTACATCAATTCACCATACCCTCATATAGTGGCATAATTTTTCTATGCTACTGCATCCCAAGTAAAATACCCCACGCAGGGGTGGGGTTTTTCTCCATCTTTGCATCTTTACCATCAAACCACTTGCAATATCTTATTTTTTCTACACCCTTACATCTAAATTTCCAAAGCACATGTAGAAGCTCAAACTTTTCCCGTCAGTACACTGAATCCTGATTTTTCTCTAACTAGGAAACATGAAACTTCTTTCTATAGTTGTCTTTGCATTCTATTTCCATCATTTTCACTCGAATTCTTGAAAGGGTGCGAGCATTTTACTCACCATACAACTACTCTACAAATGTTTGAACCATCACCAAGAAAGAAGGCCATGAAGTTCAAATATCAAGGGGTTCTTACAATGACCTTTATTGCTTCAAACATTGATGAGGTAAAAGACACAATGATAGGATATGTTGATATATCTAAATTTGTGGAGAGAAAAAGGAAGACCCCATTGGATCCATACATGATATGTGTGGTAGAAATAAATATTCAATTGGTGTTTGAATTTCTAGTAGTGACACACAATATTGAGTTCATTCTAGCCTATAAGGAAGCCAAGGTAGCAAAAAAGCTTCCTACACTAATCTTGAGAGGATAATAATGAAAATCTTTTATAGATCCTTAATAGCCACAAAAACTTAAACACAAATATCAAGCATACCACAACACAATGATTTACGTGGGGAAAACCCTTTCGAGAGAAAATCCCTACACTCCAAAATCCGCACAATATATTATTCAAAAATCACAAGGATTACAATATAATTGCAGAGCAAGTTTCTCATAGGAGTATCACCACTCAAAGATCTAGAGGAAATATAACCATTGTTAGAATCTCATAATACATCATAATACACAACCATAATACAACACCCTCATAAAATAGGGTTGTCTTCTATGGAAATTCAAGCTTTAATAAAATATCAACTGCCAGATAAGAGACATAATGATGAACAGTCTAGATTTACAATAATAAAGTGGATCCCCCCATGCCCACCATCATCATCGGATGAAAAAAATTGTTGTTCCTCTAGCACACATGCCCCGTTTGGAATGGGACCCTCTCCTTTTCGCCTGTGCTGAGTCATTTTCACTTCACCTCATTTTGTGTGCCCCTATTTTGAGTTCTAAGTGATTAAGGAGCCCTTGAAGAATCACCTTGAGTCAATCACATTTCGCTCCTCCCCCCAAATTCTCTAAGTCCTAAAAGGTTTAAACTGGCGTCCTTGGGTTGTTGCGGGTTCACCCCTACAAGCCGCTATATGCGGGATTCCCTAGTGTCTTCACCATCCCGGATGGAGGACACCTGGCATCCTCTTACCATGTGGGACCTACACTTCGATTGGCTCTTTTTATCGATGGTCATTCTGAACGAAAATCATGCGACGATCATCTGCCCACCAGACTCCACCATCCCTGACGCTGCCTAAAATGATCATTCAACCACCCGTCTGCCACCATACGAGCATCAATTGTGGGCATTAAGTGCTCAAATTCCCTATAAATACTTGGCTCAACATGTCATTTTCACCGAGTGCTTTTGCAGAGAGGAGTCAGATCACAGCCATCGTCATCATTGCGCCCGTAGCTCACATCCGCCAAATAGTGCATCTTCCGAGAGGAATTCATCGATGTTCTATGCGGGATCATCAGGTATGTCCATCATTTTCTACACTGTCCTTTCTTCTCTTATAATTCCTTGAATGATTAAGTGTCTTTTCGAATAAAAACATCAAACCAGGTAGAAGGTGGCCTTCCAATGAAACCCACAAATTGAAAAACCTCTAAAAACCTTGAAAATCGTGATTGGATCCTCTTTGGAACTTCACGACCTCACTATTGTTCTTGTGGTGTGGCATCCTTGCCCCTCAGGCCCGCTCCACTCTCTCATTCGCTCCCTTTTCTTGAAAACCAAGGCTTTTAAACTTGGTCGCCTACCCCGTCGGGTCTGCCTTTGCGGGGCGACATCCCCTCCCAATCGTCTAAATCTTCAAGCTACATGAATCAAAACAGGCCGACCATCAACCCTCATGGATCTGCCAGTGCAGGTCTCCCTAGGAATTTCACCCTTTTGGGACCGTTCTTCCAAATGAACATCTCCTCACGCCCCTCTGACCATCGGGTTCTGCTTAGGCGGTTAACAAATGCAGACTTCAAATATTTTGTCAAGTTGAGGGGCACATCCATCGGCTCCATCGGGTCCGACTGTGCGCATCCGTCAGCTCCGTCGGGTCCAACTATGCGGGTGTATATACACTCATTTCCTTTCAGATCTGTTGTTCCAAAAGGCCTTTTAGACCCAACGTTCTGTTAATTAGATCCCACGCCTCCCTTCGCCATTCGTAAGACATTGCAAAATCAACTAGCAAAGGAATCATCCACTACCCCCCTCAAGCCTGCCTACGCGGACCTCTGTTTTCCCTTATCCATTCCTCCTTGCCATTCCAAACATTCGTCTGGTGTCATCCCTCTGACCATCGAACCCTGCTGCCCAAAATGTCATTGAAGGTTAAACTTGCACAAAACGGCTAAGTCCTAAGTTTTGTGGGTGGGGTCTTGCAAACTTCCATCAATAGAAATCCATATCTCCTTCGTTGTTCCAAATCTCCTTTGGCCCTTGTCTTCCCACACCACAGAATCTGATATTTTGTTCATCACCAAGCTAAACCAACACAAATAAAAACGAAGGATAGACAACCATGACCCTCTGCGGGCCCGATGCCGTAGGACTCCATCTGTGGGCCGTCATTCCCTCTTCACCATTCTGAATGGCCGATCCTTCACGTCCTTCCATGTTCCCTAACCCATGTGCTCCACCATCCTCCAACCCCGCAGATCCCACAATGCGGAACTCCGTCTATGGGAAGTCGTCCTACCAGTGTCGTTTTAATGGTAGACACTAAAATAGCTACCAGCCCAGGAAAATCTGCAACCTTGGGCCCGCATTACCCAATTTACCCAAAACAAAAGGTGAAGGTAATCTTTAAGGGAATTTTTATACATGAATTATCTAATCTAACACTATTTTGTAGGATGTTGGCTAGAATTCCTTGTACTTTATGATTGTATCATTTACTGCTCCCTTGGTTGTAGGATATATGGAACCAGTTGTTGGATCCTCGGGGGCAGCCACAAAAAAAGATAAAGGGAAGAAGGTCGCAAAGGCTCCTTGGGGCAAGGAAGAAAAGGACCAAATGAAGTATGAGTTCCAAGGGGAGCCCCTTAACTCCAAGGTCCTCACAAAATGGAAAGATATTTCAAATACTAACTTGGGGCACATAGACATCGATGAGTTCAAACAAAGGGTTAGGATCAATCCCAAGACAGAGAATTCCCAAAAAATCAAAGGTAGTGGATTGGCCAAGGCTAGAGGATTCCCGCCAGCCCTTATTGCTCCCGAACTTGTAATGGCCTATAGAGAGGCATACTAGGAAGAGACTAGAACAATTGTGGATAGGGACAAAAACATATTGGCTGACTTGTCCACCAAATCCATAGGACATACCTTCCACATCCCTACTTTCAGCAAAATGGAGCAAACCTCCATGGAATAGGACAAGCAGATGTGGGATGAAGATCCCCTCAGGTGCAAAAAATTAATTAATCAACATTGGCTAAAGGATAAGAGGGGCAATGCTAATAAGGTCCCCCATGAATTATGCCGAAGTGACTTTTTTGAGGATTACCATGACCTAGTAACTCTTTTGAGCAGGGTCATGGGCCTTTCAACCACTACATTCTTTCAAGATTGGATGTTTTATTTTATTGAGGAAATCATCTAGGGAGATACATATTTCTATTGGGAGGGAATGATCGACCACTACTTGCATGAGCAGTTTATGGCGGTAAAGAAAACGTCGAAGTTTTACATGACGTCATACCTGGTTTACATGCTTGTCGACCGTGCCTAGTATAGGGTTCTATTTGCAACACCAAATCCAGATCCACGAACGAAGCTGAAAGTGTATGACAAGTACCCTCAACTTCAGTATAGAAATTTCCAGAGGGAATACTACAGGGTCAATGACTCCTTCACAGGCCATGTCATCAGATTGCTTGGGGGTGATCCTGAAAGAAGGATTTCACATAGTGCCAATGCCTTCATTTGTCGGTTCGGGTTCCTGTTTATATAGTTTCTAAAATTTACCTACATCCGAACCGAGGGGTTCTCAGACAAACCATATAATCTACCCCAGTATCCAAATGACCAGATAGTACTACTCGAAGTCTCCCAGCAATTGCAACGATCATACACCCTACTGAGCGACAAGCACCAGGTAGGAGTTCCCTATCCTCTTATCTTCGGACAAGGACAATATGAGATCCATACTTCTCAATGTGCAGAAAACTATGACACGAATCTGAATGAGTATAATCTAAAATTCTATACTGCTCGATCACGGATGGATCTGTATGGAAAACTAAGAAATATGGTGGGAGTAGAATATGCCCACCTACATAATGTCTAAGACTTCTAGGTAAATTGCAAGGACAAAAAGGAGGTGTGTATGGGCAATATATGCGCATGATGGCCTACTTCGTCAAAATGGTCAAGTTGTTTTTCCTGTGCCAGAGCAAGTGGTGGAAGAGGAAAGCACAGTGATGGATCCAAGGTATAATGTCACCGCTAACTTGCCATTACCGAAAATATATTGGAATGAAGAGGAGCTCAATGACCTTGATATTATTACAAATCCTATTGAAGCAAGGACTAATAAATGGATTGATGGGCAAGTTTCCCAATTGAAGCGGCAGGGAATAGAGCTTACATTTTTAGAGCCCAAGCATCCACACAAGGGCAAAGTCGACAGTGCCGCTATTAATGACACCTCGACAGGAGAAACCTAAACATCTTCCCCATCACAAGATCAAAGAAGAGAAAGGAGATAGCTGAAGACCAACCCAAATCAAAGGGCTCTCCCGTGAAGACTGCAGAAACTGGATTTTCAAAGAAGCCAAAGAATTCAGGCAGTTTCACGAGGATTCCCACTATACAGGAAGACCCTCTTCACAAGGGAGAAGAAAATACAAATTCCCCACCTAATTCATCCACTTCTATAGCCTTTGTTTCTGTTGTTACCACCCCGCTTATCCCATAAGCAGTAGTTGCCACCTCTCCACCCGCAGTGGACATTTCCATCCACCTTGCCTCCACCTCTCCTGTGCCACAGGTTATAACTGTGGACTCCTCCTCGGCCACTACCTCCCTTCTTTCCTCCTCATCCATTTCTATGTCCTTATCTCTTTTGACTACCACTAAAACAAATGCAATTCCTGCTCTCACCCTTCCAGAGTCTTTTACTAAATACATGCAAAATATGCCATCAAAACTCTCTGGAATGTTCGCAAACCCTGTAGTGTAGGTTGCCATTGCCCATGCTATAACTGGTCTCCCAATTCCTCCTCCTACTGAGCCACCCTCGATGGAGGCTACCATGTAAATTTTCGAGTTGGATAGACAACAGAGGGAGGCAGCCAAGGAGCTGGAGGAAGAGGAAGATGACTATCATGAGCATCCCATATTTGAGCATCCATTAATTGACAAGGTTGTCTATGAATCCTCTGAGGAAGATGATGAGGATTCAAATGAAAATATTATTGAGGAGACATCTGATCCTGATCTTGAAGAGGAGCTGGCTCAGCAGCTCAAATATATTGAAGGGAAAGAGGCTGAAAACCAACCTATCATTGAGGAGAAGGGTGATGACATAGAAATGGAGGACACTAAGTCTCCAACAGGAGAGAATAATCAAAGCCCTAAACCTGATGAGGAGATGTCTCTTCTTGATGAATGGGAGGAGGAGAAAGAAGAAGGTAAGCCTGAAGGAGAGGCATAAACAAGAGAGGATCAAGAATTAGAACATTATGAGGAGCATGGATATGAAGAAGAAGAAGAGGCTTTTGAAAAGGAAGTTAGTCCCAAGAAGCATACGGCCATTGATTCCCTGAAAGTTACAGTTGTTATACAAGATTCAGATGAAGAAGAAGGGGAGAAGCCAGAACAAGAGACCTTGGGCGATAAAACATCACAAATGCAACATGCCCATGGGGAAGAGGGTGATCATGAATCACCTAAGAGGGAAACTCAGATACTCGAGTGACTCGGGAAGCAACTAGAAAAGAAGGTCCCAGCTCCATCAGATCTAAAGGCAAGGTTGGAGGCCATCCTAGCCTGAGCTCAGAGCAGTACAAAGAAAAAGAAGAAGCAAAAGGTCAAATCCTGGCTGACTATGGATGCCTTAGGATCAAGGACCATACAAATCGCCACCCCAGTAGTGGGTGAGGAAGGGGTCAGTTATAACATCTCCACCATTGAACTAGGGACAACCACAAGAGTGCAAAAGATCAATCATCTCCAAGGATTTGTCACCACCATCATGCACCAAATGAACAAGGACAAGACCTCTAAAGTGGAATTGAAGGCATAGGTGGCAAATCTGATAGCATACATCTAGCAATGGTCCTCAACTAATGAGCTCCCCACCACATCGTCGGCTCCTCCATTGCTACTATCAGCGAAACATATTAATAAACTGGAGAAAAGAAGGAACTGGACCAAGGCCACTGAGGATTGGTTTCAATGGGTCATTTACAACAGTGATATGGGCATCAGTCATGCTATTAGGACAAAAAATAAATTTTTGGATGTGCGGAAGTACCTCGAAGACATAAGGAAAACTTGCACTGACTTTCCAGAAATATACGGGATCACACATCCTAAGGTTGAGGCAATCCTCAGGTTGCATGGGAAAACAGTAAAGAAAGAGCTCATGATGGTTGAGAAAGATCTTTGGCTCGTGGAGAATTGGAAATCAGGCTTGGAGCATAGAAAGGAAATATTGGAATAGGTGTTCCATGAAGTAGAGCAGGATCTTGACTGGGTAAAGGAAATTAGGATGGCTTACGAGGATTATCTCAAGCTGATGAAATTTTTTGAAGTGTCGTCCATAGAGATAGACCTAGAGAAGGTAAGGCCTCATTTCCATAAGAAAATGGAAAATGGAACCACTAGCGAGCTTACAATAGATTTTATGAGTTTTGATGCTTGTGCCTTCACCTAGTCAAAGCAGGTGTTGCAAAATACAGCCAAGTGTGATGGAGATTGGGAAACCCTCACCCGTAGATCCAAAAAGTTGAATTTTTCAGGTGCTTCAATCTGACATCTTGGAGTGGGATAAGCTTCATCCCTTGGTTGGAAAATTTGTGGAGTATGCCACACTACAAAAGGAAGTCGAAAAGCCTATAATAGATGATGAGTTCCTCACTAAATAGTTGCAGCTAGAAGAGAAAAATAACAATTTTCTAATGGACAAAAGAGCTACATTGCTACCATAAAGGACAAAATATGCTAGGTGACAAAAATGTAATTTGAAATTGTAAGATATTTGGGGGTAGGTTAAACCCTAGTGTAAAGTGAATCTTGGCCACACAATAAGATTGAACCTTGGCCACACATTTGGTTTTTGAAAACTATAAATAGGGGTCTCCTCCTCTCATTTTGAGAGAGTTGAGTTGTTGTAAAGACATGTTGTAGAAATATTAATAGAATTTCATTGGATTTTGGTGGACTCTTGAATTTCTATTACATGTTACACGGTTCATCTCCCATAGTTAGCTGATTTAGAAAGATTTACTTTCCTGTTTAGAATGTTTTGGTTTTCTTTGATAGAGTAGTTGATGTTGTTCAATGATTGTGTAGCATTTTGTTGTGTTGATACATTTCTTGTGCATACTTTTTGTTGTTTATTGATGGTAGATAGCTGTGTAAATTTAATTTGGGCATAAACTAAAAGCTGCTCAAAACTTTTATATTTTATTCATGCATGTTTATGGTGAATGAATGATTGAAGATTTTTAGTCCTTAGAAGCTTGCACAAATTTCATGATACTGTGAATTAATCTAGTTAAGTGAAATTTTGTTTTAAGGAAGTTTTCCACAGTAGAACCCTCCATGATCACTGTTCATTGCTAGTTGCAGATCCAGGAAACTCTTCCCTTCCTTGCCCCTTTTTCCTTTTCTTTTAATAAACAACCTATGCTAAGGTTCATTGCACATTGTAAAGCCAAATCTCAAGACAAGATAGGAGTTTAAGATTGATGTCTGAACTTGCAGCAAATCGTACACTAACTTCCCATCTCAAGAACTCCACCCTAAGATCCAACTTCCTTCTAGCCTAACTTCCATAAGTATGCCCTGTGATTACCAACAAAATCACATCAAATACCAACTGAATAATTCCAAGCATGTCATGACCTGACACCAGAGAGACCTTGGGGTAATTTTCAGCAACTTGTTTTTGGAAATTTCCTTTCTAGAGAGGTAGTGCACTTGTGCACTGCTTATGTTGAGAAAGTGTATAAAACACCCATCAACAAATACTTTATGTATCAGCAATACCTTATATGTAATTGCAAGTTTGAGACACATTTTCTCAACAGATCCATGACAACTCATTATCACAAAGAATCCAAAAGTGTCAAGGATCCTAATGGGAATGTGATAATAAAACTAGATGCAAAATTATTTGACAAGATCTTTCGATGTTTAGCATTGATGCATATGTTATTCTTACTATTGAGAATGCACAAGCTCATTATGATAAGGATCTAGATAGTTGTAGGAAGGAAATTAATACAAGGTGGTTAAATAACCCAAGGATCAAATATTTCAAGATGGCCTAAGAGCTTTCCTCATACTAATTTTGTCGAGGAAGTAAATAACTTGATTACCCTTCTTAGTAGGGTAAAAGGATTGCCTAACTCTTCCAATTTTAAGAGTGGATTTACTTGTACATTCATGTTATAAGGAAGAGGAAACAACAAATATTCTAGGGTCAACATATAAGTGATGCAATTCATGATCAAATCATAAAGGTGCCCACATCATTGAGATTTTATATGACTTTATACTTGGTTTATGTTGTTGCGTCAATGAGGAACTTTCCAGAATTGACATCAAAGGGTAGTAGGAGGCATGTTCTAGTTTACCAATACTATCCCCAATTGAATTTGAATAAAATTATTCAATATTCTAGAAGGGTCAATGATGCCTTCTTTTCTCCATACCTCTACATGTTTGATAGAGAGCTTTAGAAAAGGGGAGTGTTTGATGAAGTATGGATGGTGGTTTAAAAATGTGGTTGTATGTTCCTACAATTTCCCACCTTCACGTACATTCGAGTTGGTTGCTTCATCGAATATCCGTATATGGTCCCAAGGTATACAAATGATAAGATAGTTCTCATGGAACTATATATAGATCATGTCAGTGCATAGTAGACAAGAAAAATCTCACAAGCCAGGGTTCAAGTTTACTCTCATGATAGGAAAGTACTCTATCACAACATATTCCAAAGCTAAAGCCATGAAATTGGAGATGCAGTGGGTCACGATGAAGACATACAAAAGGAGACCTGACTTCGACTATAGAGGAATGAATTATAAGCTCAAGAAAAGTTATTCCCATATACATAGAGTGGAGGACATATGGATAGATTGTAGGACAAAGGACATAAGAAAGCTAGACT
Source organism: Sequoiadendron giganteum (assembly GCA_007115665.2). Lineage (NCBI taxonomy): Eukaryota > Viridiplantae > Streptophyta > Pinopsida > Cupressales > Cupressaceae > Sequoiadendron > Sequoiadendron giganteum. Next base: position 508,412,647 of record CM021107.1, on the reverse strand, counting down.
ATTGCCAGCTTACCTTAGAACAAATTCTAAATCTAGATCTGGTTGACACTGAAGACATGGAGGATGAGGATGAAATCCTAGATCCTACTTATGAGAGCAATAATATTTCTAAATCCCCTCTTCCTCATATTTAGTTGTCAAAGAAGGAAGTGAATTCTATCAGGGAAATATTCCAACCTATTCTTGCTAACACTAACATTTGGTTATAGGAAAGGGACATAAGATTGAAGAATTTTAACACTAGATCTAAGGGAGAAGAAATTGAGCGACATGTAGGGAAAAATGAACAATCAAAACTAAGAGTGAGGGTGATGTGCCAGGTACAAGTAGAACCCCTAAGCCTAGGATTGAATTCATAATGAAAGGGGCTAAGAGCAAAGAGGTAGAAGGGCTATCAACTCACACAAAAGAGGTGTCAACTCAAGTTGAGGAAAAAGAAAAAGAAAAAGAGAGTCTGGATGAAGAAGTACAAGATTCTTGACATGAGAATGCTCCAAAAAACTCTTCTATTTTTTCTTCCCATATCTTTTCCACTTTTTCAACTCCTACTCCTCCCACTGTTTTGATTGAACAACCTTTTCCCTCTTCGACTGTTGTTTCTACCACAATTATTGCCTCTACCATTTTAATTCAATCAATTCATTCATCGCCAATTTTTGGGTCTATTTTTCATAGTCCTAGAAATAATTTTGAAAAAAATTTGGCTCCTCACCCATTTTACCTAGTCTATCTTCTCCTTATTTCAACATGTCTACTCAATTTGAGTTAGATAAGTTTATGGTTGAAACTGCATAGAATATGCCAAGTGTGGAAATACCTAAAGTTGTTCAAATTGACACTCCACCACTTGTGACTACCACCATTTCAGGTGCAACCACATCCACTAAAGCTATGATGATAGGTCCTAGAATAGGTTCTTCCCCTCTTCCCCCTTGGTTGGCCTCACAGACTCTAAAGAGAAAGAAGAAAGTTGTCTCTCTTGACGAATTTGGTTTTGGTCAATTGGTGCCAGTAAAGACAAAATCTAAAAAGAAGCCAAAGACTCTTTTAAGGGTGTTAGTGGATAAAGAAGGATACAAATGTGTTGAGGTTACATAGCCTCCACTAGGTAAAAATACAGAAGAGATAGATTTGTGTGATTACTCTATCACAAGGGTAGAACTTGGAAAATTGACACATGAAAGTGTGAAAGAGGATGAAAAATCAACATTGGCTTCCCTAATTAAGAATTTTGGTTAGGAAAAGGAAATCAAGGATCAGTACAAGGCCAAGGTTGAATAGCTTACCTCCATGCTTTAGAATATTACTCAATCTTCTAAGTCTATCGAGCCTATCGCTACGAGCATTGAAGATCCTGTCATTCAAAAGGTTGAAAGGAAACATGTACGAGGCATAGTAGTTACAAAATGGATTGATAGGATCTTGGATAAAGTAATGTAACTACCGAATCTTCTGAGGAAGGGATTAGAAATATGGGAAATGTAAAGACAAAATGGAGTTAAACTATTGACACACTTTCCCAGAATCAACAAGAAATAGAAAAAATCCTTTAAGCTTAGAAAAATATGAAATCAATCAGGCTTGATGTGCTAAAGGAAGTTGGGATGATTCCCAATAGAGAAATGTTCATCAGCATATAGGAGACCATGAGGTATAAGTTGAATGCCATTAGTGATTTAATAAGAGACTTATAGGAAGTACATGAGGTTGGTAAAGATAAAGGTTCAAATCTCATTGCCAGAATAAAAGAGCTACCTTGTCAAGTGCTTGATGAAAATCAGGAAGTTCTTCCCTCTGATAAGGTTATCTAGGAGTTCACCTCGTCAATACAAAAAGGGTTTGAAGATGAAAGTTTTTTATTAGCTTCTATCAACAAATTAGTGGGCATTCAAATCACTTTGAATAACCTGAAGGTAGTATTGAAAAACTCAAAAACTCTTGGCTCTCCTCTATATATATGAGGGAGCTCTTTTTTTATAGGGGCCTTTTATATTTTGAAGTGAAGCACTACCCATTTGAAAAACATATTGAAACTTTTTGTTTAATGTGCAAATCAAATTTCTATCAATAAAAGAGGAAAATTTTGCATCCAACCTTTGCTTTGGATCTACTTTGTTATATGTATATTGTTCTTATGTACTCAGTACATTTTATTGCAAATGATTAAATAAAAGGCATTATATCATATATTTCAAAGGGAATTCATATATGTTTTTGTAGACTTTGTGCTACGGTATTACATTTGAAGTTTATGTTCTTGTGTGTAATTTTGTTAATAATTTGAAGACTTTGGGTTGCAAGATATTTGTTGTGTTTTGTGGATACTTTGGTGGTGTGTATTAAATTATTTGAGGTACAATATACACCGTTCTATATCCTTATGGATCATAATTGAAGATAACAAAAGACTTTGATCTTTTGCGGGTTTTCTGATTACCAACATTAACCAATATCACTTTGGTTACTCCTTCGTTTAATCAAGTAGATATTGGTTATTATTGCTCAAGCAAGGATTTTGTGGTGAAGTATATGTTATAGTTATCACAAGGTATTATTTCAATTTATTTAAGAAAAAATATCTTTTCTAAAAAAAGAGAAAAGGATGAATGTAACACCCATGGATAAATTTAGTGTACATAATCTAGGTTAGTTAATAGTTGCTTTAGTGAGAAGTAAGAAGGGAGACTCCACTTTCTAAGGGGAGAGATTTAAATCTCATCATATCCATGGTTGAAGTCACCATTTTATAACTAATTAAGTGATTATAAAATATTCACCCAACAAGCCCCAAGATAAAATCCATGGAACTGTTAGTGCATGGTTTTGTTGGAATAGGTAGAGGCATATAGAAGCCTTTATTTTGTTGTCCTCCTTTTGCAATTTGGCACACCCTACAAGTAGTGACATCATATCATGTAATGTTAGGGGAATTAATGCGCCTAAAAAATGTACTCACATCAAACTTCAAGTGGATGGGCGTTGAGCTAATATTGTGATTCTTTAGGAAAAAAAAAATTAGTAGACACATATGAAGCTACAATACAAAAATGATAGTTGTGGAAATCAGTGCACTTGCCTGCTCAAGGTGCATCAGGGGGGCTAGTGGCTTTATGGAATCCAATGTCAGTAAGTGTGTTCTCAAGAAAAAATGAGAATAATTGGCAGTTGTTGGAAGTAACAAAATTTGACTTAAAGTTTTGGTTGCTTAACATTTATGGGCCATTCTCCACTTCTGATAAAAAACCTTATGGCATAAAATCACACAAGTATTAATTGATTTAGGGGATGAAAAATTTATACTGGTAGGAGACTTTAACACTATTACCTCACTATAAGAAAAGAAATGGGCCATTAGTCTTCCATCTAAAGTAATGACAGATTTTACTACATTCATCAACACTAATGCTTTGAGGGATATTATTCTAGCTAAGGGAAATTTGACATGGACAAATAAAAGAAAAGGATTTTTCCAAATAGCAGTAAGGTTGGACATATATCTTGTCTCATCTAATTGGTTCAACATGCAACATAATTTAGTATTAGAGATCTTACCTTTTGTAGATTTTGATCATTATGCAATCTCTCTCAATATCTCAAATGTTTCTTGTCCAAGAATCAAATCTTATTTTAAGTTTGAGAGTATGTGGTTTAGTAATCCCAAGTTTATAGATTTGATTTGTCATTGGTGGACCACAACACCATATGAATAGGGCACAATGATGTTTCAGCTATGTAAAAAGTTAATGCACATTAAGCAACATCTCATAAAATGGAATAAAGAGGTTTTTAAGAATATTTTTCGTCAAAAAGAGTTAATCCATAGAGAACTAGAAGATGTACATGAACATTTTATTCAACATGGTTTGGATGATTTATCATATGATAAACAAAAGAAATTGCAAGAGGAGTGGGAAGAATTATGTGCAAGAGAAGAGATATACTGGAGGCAAAAGTCAAGGGAGTTGTGGTTAAGGGAGGGTGATCATAATACCAAGTATTTTCATGCCTCTACTCAGATTAAAAGGGTTGCTAAAGTAATTCAATCTGTCTAGGATAATCCAACTAGAAATTGGCTTACTAAAGAAGAATATATAAGCAAGTAGAGAGTGTGTTAGGTTCTATTTAGAACTCTTATCTGCACCACAAGACAAAGGAGAATAAAATGACAGAGAGGAAGCAAAACTTTTGGAAGCAATTTTGTAAATTGTTACTGAAAGGAATTTAATGAATCTTTAATAGACCATTCTCATTAGAGGAGGTTAAAAAAGTTATTTTCTCTTTAGATTCAGATAAAGCTTCTGGACTGGATGATTTTACTGCTCTCTTTTTTCCAAAAATGTTGGGACATTTTGTGTTTTGATTTGTTGTGTGCACTTGAAGAATCAAGAAGAACAAGTGCATTACTAAAACAATTCAATGTAAAAAATATAGAAATATTTCCCAAAGTTAAGGATCCTAAAACATTTGTAGAATATAGACCGATATCTTTATGTAATACAATTTATAAGATATTCACTAAGGCAATCTATTTAAGATTGCAACCCATTATACCAAAGATCATTTCCCAAGAGTAGGGTGGGTTTTTTCCGGGGAGAGAAACTTTTGAAGGGGCTATTGTAGCCCATGAAACTTTGCACTCAATTTCTACTACTAATTCTCCTTCCATCATTTTCAAGTTGGACATGATGAAGGCTTGTGACAAAGTTAATTGGAAGTTCTTGAAAAATGTGCTTGCAAATTTTGTATTTAGTGCAAGATGGTGCAGATGGATACTTTCATATCTTTCAGGGGAAAAGTTTTCAATCATACTCAATGGATCTCCCACTGGTTTCTTTAGTGCATCACAATGTGTTAGGCAAGGGGACCCACTTTCACCTTTCTTGTTTATAATCATGGCCGAGGCGTTGAGCAGATTCATTATTAGAAAACATTCTTAGGGGCTTTGGAGGGGGGTCCAAATTGAAAATGCAGGTTTAGTAGTCACACATTATCTTTTTGTAGATGATACCAATTCCTTTGGGAAATGCACTATTGTAGAAGCAAAGAAGATTAAGGAAGTCTTATATAAATATTCTTCATCATCAGGTCAAAAGATAAATGGTTCAAAGTCAAAAGTTTATATTCTTAACACACAAGAGGAGACAAGAAAAAAGATAGTCAAAATTCTTGGTTTTCAACAAGCTGTCTTACCATGTACTTATTTAGGGATCCCTTTCTTCTCAGGTCCTAATAAGGAAACATATTGGGTGAAAGTAGTAAAAATATAAAGTCAAGGATCTTAATATGGAAGGCCAGGTGGCTATCTTTGTCAGGGAGAATTCTTTTGGTAAAAACAGTCTTGTCGTCAATTCCTAATTATTTTCTAGTAGTTCTCAAAGCTCCACAATCAGTGATATAAAAAACTGAGAAATTTATTAGATGCTTCATCTGGAAAGGAAATATTGATGAACAAAAGAAAGTGCCACTAATCTCATTAGAGGGAATAACACGAGACAAATGTCAAGGTGGGGCTGGAATCCACAACATAGCAAATAGGAATAAAGCATTTGGTGCAAAACTTGTTTGGAAAATGTATGTAAATCCAAAGGGAAAATGGTGAGAATTTTGCAAGAAAAATATCTGGATAACTTGAATCCTTCAAGAATTCTCACCATCTCTAATCCCCTAAAAGGATTGGCTATGTGGAATTTTCTGATTTCCTATAGGAAATTAATCACTACATACATCTCATGGGAGGTAAATAATGGTGAAAGTGTCAAATGTTAGAGTGATTCTTGGAATGGGAATCCTCCTTTCCAGACTAACCCTAATTTATTTCATGCAATGGTAACCTTAAAGGAGGCATGAGGGGAATTTTTTTAGATTATGTACAATCAGATGAAGCTACAATAGGAAAAGTGATTTGGAAAAGCATCTCAGATTCTTCTCTTTCTATATAACAGTGTAATGGGATTCAAAAAATATTAAATGAATGTGTGGTTTTTCTTTCGTCAAAGTCGAACAAACTTATATGGGTAGCATCAAAAGATGGTAATTACACAATTAAGCAAGGTTATAAGGCTCTAAGTTAGAAAACAGGTCAACTAGCTCCTCAAAGGGCCTATTCATTTTGTTGGAACAATAAAATTCTACCTAAGGCTGAGATTTTTTCTTGGTTGGCATTAAGGAAGAGAATTCTAACTAGTGACCAGCTAACAAAGCTAAAAATAGTAGACTCTTTTAAGTGCCCATTATGTGATGAAGAGCTAGAAGAGGTAGATCATTTGCTTCTTAAATGCAGTTTTGTGCAACAATGTTGGGCCTTTGTTTTGAACAAGCTTAAATTTTATAATGCTTTGCCTAATTCTCTATGGGATTTGTTTCAAAGCATGCCAGTTTTATTTATATCTTCTTTTTTGCATGTATTTGGCAAGTGATTACAGCTTTAGTCATATGGAATTTATAGTGGGAGCGTAACTTGAGCATTTTCAAGAAAGTAGCTTCATCAATTGATTAAGTAAATGTAAAAATTCAGAAGGTAGTTTATGAGTTTGTAAATTCAAGTGTTCAAAAGCATAAGTGATTTAGTTTAGTTTTTACAACTTGGAATAATATGATTTTACACAACTGGAAGAGTTTAAAGTTGTCGTTTCCAGGTAGTCTACTAAATTCAAATTCTGTGAAGAGTGATAGGAAGCATGTTAAATGGAAGGCACCCTAGGATGGTTTCATAAAGTTGAATTTTGATGGGGTCTCAAAAGGAAATCCAAGGGAGTTAGGGGTAGGTATTTATTTAAGAGATTCAAGGGGAAAGGTAATAGTGGTTAGTTCTAATCATCTCCCAAAATTTTCCAACAATCTAGCAAAGTCAAAAGCACTTTTGATAGGATTATAAATTACATTGAAGCTTGGCATTACAAAGTTACATATTGAACGCGACTCTTTGCTGATTGTTAATGCTTGCAAAGTAAAAAACATTCAAATTGGAGTTTAGGTTATATTCTTCAAAGAGCTTGGTCTTTGCTAGAAAATTTTCAAAATTACCAAATCACTCACACATATCGAGAAGGTAACAAGTTAGTAGATTACTTAGCAAATTATATGGGATGTAATTATCGGGAAATTCTTCTAGCCGAAGATATTATTTGAATCAATGAACACCCTTAGTTGGAGGAAATTGCACACCAAGATGCCTTAAATCTTGAATAAGTCTAAAGACACAAAAGGTGTATTTTGTTGAATATATACATATACACATTATGTCATAAAAAAGGGATGCGTGGTATAGATCAAGCAATCTTAATACACATGTGGTAGGCAGATAGTCAACTTACTGCTCAGTATTCTAAAGTATATCATAAAGTATACTACGACAAATGTTCATCTTATAGTTCAACACTAAAATTTCAACACAAAATTTTCCATGGTTTTTATCAAGTTCCCATCAGGCTTATGTGTCAAGATGAACTATATCCAGATTGGCAACTTGTGTCACATGAAAATAGAGGTTTCTCTATCACCGACATCTTTATTATTGTTTTGTTCTAACATGTATCTTTTGTAGGTACCTTCCGAATGATGATAGGACAAGGGCTCAGTTTTCATTATTTTGCAAGTGATGGAGTTTTAATGATATTGCAAGATGGGACTTCTTAGCATGAAAAAAATTGTTATGTGAAGCATGCCAAATCTAGAGACTATAGATTATAGGGTTTTTTCAATCATGTTGGTGATAAAATGTATCATTAATCTTTATTTTGTCGATTGGAGGTTTCATTATTTAAGCCACAATGCCTTCATAGTTCCATATCTTGCATTGTTTGTTGGGCGAGTGGGAGCGGAATTTTCTGGTGAGAAGGTGGTAGAGTCTACTGTGTGCTTTTCTTTAAGTGGGATCTTTAAGGACATAATGTCTTATCAACCATGGAGCTTTCAGGTGCATTTGAAGTCACGGCCTTGGGAGAGGCCTTTTGAGGGTTACTTGGCATGAGAGGATTTAGCTATCATGTTTAAACTAAATTACCCAAGGGTTGAAGACTCTATCCGCACAGTCTTTGGTTTCCATGTCATCAGCCCCAAAGTGAGAAGGATTATTCAACCATCTCAGGTGTTTTCAATATTTTTCTCAAATTTAACCGATTTTTGTCAATCATTAGGTGATGTAGAGAGAATAGAAAGGAAATTTATGAAAGAACAATTTCTTCAAGTAGATGCATTGCAATTGGTTGTGCAAAAGTATAATTTGTTTAAGGGCAAAGGGTTCATAGGTGGGATTTTTCCTAGGAAATTCCTCAAGCAACGACAAGGGTTTCAAGAAATTTATGATGGTATTAAGCTGGTATCTAAGTATAACAATGGCAAGATCTTTCTAAAACCATTGAGTAAAAATTCCCAGTTTATTTTCCCAGCTATGGAGGTTGATTTTAAAGAAAAATATTTTGCAATTTCTTTCCTCTGTTTGCATTAATGTGTGCTTTCTATTTCTAATCCAAGAATGGACCAATTAATTATGGAAAATTAGTTTACTCTAGGTAATCATCTTTTCCCAAGCATAGTGGCTGATTAGGGCATTAGAGCATTAGGGCACAAAAGAAAAGGAAAGGAATTGGTAGCAGAATTCGAAGAAGGACAAGGAGAGAATTATGTGGTGCACATTGAAGAAGACTAAATTTGATCATCTTTTAAGGGGTTTTTTGTATATGAATGTCATGGTTTTGTGTCTTCAGTTAGGCTATTTACCATCTATTGACAATGTATATCTGCTTTGTAAGAAGTTTTTTCAAATAGCCATGTACATTCTGGAGCATGGATAGTTTGTGTCTGAGTAAGCACAGTTACAAAGGGATGTAAACATGAATTTTGTAAGGGTTGGTTTCTAATCTGGGTTCGGTTATGGTTATGGGTTTCAAGTTAGTTATCTATAGAGTCAGTTTGATTGCCAATAATTTTATCTTTTGAAAAAAACAACTTTTGATATAAACTCTATGTAAATATCTATTTTATATATTAATATATACTATAAGCATACTTTTCCTTTTGATAAAAAAACAAACCTATTCACATCTCTTTGCATATTTGGCCAAAATAATTTATCATGCACCAAATTTCAAAGGTATTATCCCATCCAAAGTGTCCACCTAGACCACTTGATTACATCTCCCTTATTATTTTTTCTCTCTTTGATGATCCATAGGGAATACAAAGTTGAGGCCCCTTAAACAAAAACCATTTGCTAGCAAATAGTCTTCACAAGAATGCACACCTGTTTGGTCCTAACTACTTAGGACTACATATATTTTTCAAAAATATGAATCTAGTGCATATTCACATTTTATTTCATCAAAGGCAACAAGTGAATTTCTCATTTCAACAAAAAAATGATGCCTTCTACTTAGAGCATCAACCACCACATTAGAATTACCACTCATGTATTACACAACAAAGGTATAAGCCTACAAAAATGAAGCCACTTTGCATGTTTGTGGGATAAATTTCCCTAAGAATTAATGTAATTCAAAGCTTAATTTTTAGTCATCAAAATGAATGCCCTATGTAGAAGATAATTCCTCCATTATTTTAGTGTTTTTTGTAACAACATAGAATTCCTTATCATAAGTAGTATACTTCTTTTTGACATCATTTAATTTCTCACTGAAAAAGGCCACATGTTTACCTTCTTGGCTTAACACTCTATCGATAGCTACTCTTGAAGCATCACACTCAATTGTAATGAGTGTTTCAAAATCTAGTGTAGCAAGAATCAAATCCTCAATTATCTTTCTTTTGAGTTGTTCAAAACTTAGGTCAACTGCCTTGGTCCAACTAAAGGTCTTTCCTCTTGTACAATCTATCATAGGTGCACTTATTCCACTAAAATTCCTAATAAATATATTATAAAAATTCAACATCTCGTGGAAGTTCCTCACCTCTGTGATACTTTGAGTAGACCACTCAAGAATGGCCTTAAATCTTTTCAAGATCCATGCTCAATCCATTAGCTGATATAAGACTACCCAAGAAGACCAATTCCTTATTGCAAAATTCACTTTTTCAGGGTTGATAAACAACCTTTCTTCTCTAAGTGTATCAAGAATCACCCTCAAACTTTCTACATGTTCCCCCCTATTCTCACTAAAAAACAAGATATCATCAAAACAAACTATGACAAATTTTACAATGTGTAGAGTCTAAATACTTGATTGATTGTCTGCATGAAGGTAGTTGGAGAATTTAACAAACCAAACAATATCACTACCCACTCATACAACCCATATTTTGTTTTGAAAGTAGTCTTTCACTTATCTCCTTCACGAATTCAAATATGATGGTATTCACTTTTGAGGTCAATTTTGGAAAAGATTTTGGCACCAGCTAAGCAATCTAACAAATCATCCATTCTTGACATTAGGTATCAATACTTCAAGATGATTTTGTTAATGCTCTAGAATCCATACATAATCTCCATTTCCCCCCTTTCTTAGGTGAGAGAAGAATAGGTGTGGAACATGGGCTCATGCTTTCCTTTATAAATCCCTTCTCTAATAATTAAATGATCTTTCTTCTTATTTCCTCATTTTCTAGAGGAGTCAATGTGTAAGTAGCTTGATTTGGAAGTTTATCACCTAAAATAAGATTAATTTGATGGGTGATACCCCTAGAAGGAGGCAAAAGCTGGTAGATCAACTGACATCATGTCAAAATATTGGCTTAATATTTTTGCACTTCTACTAGGATAGTTTTCTGATAATATTTATCTTTCCCTCTAGGGTATAATAGATAGAAAATCTCAGTCTTTGACTCCTTGAAAAAGTCTTTCCAATTCATTATAGACAATGATAGCTTGACGTCGAATGTGATGATGAGTTGATTATAGTGTCAACAAGCTTACTAGATTGAGAAAAATGTGGTTTATAGCTAAAAACACATGGGTTTGTGGGCCCAATAATGCTAATTTTAATTTAGAACTTATGGTATCTATGGATCTACATAAGTGGTTTAAGTGTTATAAGGGTAGATTTGATTGAGAAACCTCGATATTCCATTGATACATGTAGTTTTAAATGGAACAACTATGTAGCATACATAGGTTCATGGATATATACACTTATGCATTTATCATGTACCCTACAAAATATAAGAACATGCAAAATAAACCTAAGGAAATGTTAGGCATGATAAATTCATAGATATACAATGAATACATTAAATGGTTTTAGTAGTAAAATCATTTAAAATATGGCAGTTGGTATATGCTCGATGAGTATATAAGGATATTTTTAGTGAGTATATGCCTACAACACATAAATTTTCATCTTATTGTATATACCTTTTGGTACAAAAATATAAATTATGTCTATACAATACAATACAAACCATATGACCATACACATTATGTATAGTGGCACAAAATCTTGTATAATAAAAATCAAGGAGTTGTATAAAGAAACAAAAAAATCATGTGAGAAAAATACTAAGTATTTTATGTCAATTTTGTTTATCAACTACTTTGGATGTGACTATGCATTCAACTTCACCCCTAGAAGCACCCATAAAAATCAATCCTTGAATCCACTAAAAATGAAGCAAGAACTTGTAAAAACCTCTTAGTCAAAAAGTACAACAAAGCACAAAAAACACAATATAGTTAGATAATGGATAAACTTCCCAACAAAATTTCCAAAATTTAATGCTCTAATTTGAAATACAAGATGAAAGAAATCAAGAATGAAATTTTCTATTTGAATCAATACAAAACCTCAAATATAACTCAACAAAGGAATTCAAACAAAGCAATAATATAAACAATCAAAGAAATATTACCAAACAAATCCATTATAGACTTGATTTGCTCCAATGATGGTTGGAATGTGGACACTCTTGAACAAAAGGTAACTGTTTTGAGATCATAAAATTATCTCAAAAATTAGTGATGAAATGCATGAGAATTTGCCTCAATTTATAGATTTTAGGGAGAGGCAATAAACAGTGGAAATGTGATATATTTTGATTAAGCAAATATGCATATTTTTTACTATTTCCATTGTTTGGTTCATGATGATCCTACACTCACCCTCCTTCAATAATTCATGATATAATGCACCTAAATCAATCAACCATCAATCATTAATAATAATATTAGCTTATTTATGAACAAAGCATTATTTTCATCATTGGAGATTTATCATCAAATGAATGTTCAAAATAATTCTTCTTCTATTTATATTACTTCTTTACATGGCATTGCTTCCCATAATTCCAAATTATCACTCTAATCTTACTAGAGGTTTTAGGTCATTCTCTTGGCTTAGGTCTCTCTTTATCCCCCTTTTTCCTTACCATATTTTTAATTGGGTCAACCTCAAACATGTAGTTAATCCTTAGAACCCTTGTCCATGGATTTTTATGTTATTCTTTGTTGAGAAAAGTAGCAACAAAAGCATCCAACTTAATCTCAACAATACCACCACCAATTACAACTATTATGTTCTCTCAAGATTTAGGTAAATAGAAAAGCACCAAAATACATTTATAATAGTCAAGTTTAGCATTTATACGTCCTAAATGAATTAAAATAATATTAAAATAATTTTAGTGAATAGCTAGATAGAGTCTCCTTCCCTAATTTTAAAGAAGTATAATTTATATTTTAATTTCAATATATTTAAAAGACTTAGTTTGGTAGATTTCACCTATTCTTTTCCATAGACAATATGTTGTAGTCTCTTGAGAGACATGTTCCAAAGGATGAAATTGGAGAGACATAGTAATATTGCTCCTCGAGATTACTTGTCAAGATTCTTCTATTCTTCATTAGATAGCCCAATAGGCCTTTCCTTTTTTATCATAGCCCTCCATTGATCTCTTTCATCCAAGAGGTCCTCCATGTTTAGTTTCCCTATCTAGTACCTATATCCATTGAGCTTATTAATTTGTGAACTAGATATTATTGCCACATGGATTTTGTAACCACACCCATGTTTGTAAATCACTAAACAAAGTACTCCTACCACAAACACAAAAAAACCATAACATTAAAAAAAAGGTATCCCAAGCTTCTAAAATTAATTCATAACCCTAATACCAAATACTAAATCTAAGATTAGTGTACCAATAGAGAAATAAATATAAAACATGTAAACAATATGAATACTAGATATATGTGGAGAAACCCTTGCACAAAATAAGCCAATTTTCAAAGAGACCCAAGCTTGTGTTAATCACATAAGAGTGTACACGAATAGAAGCAATTTTCCTTTTGAAAATAATTTAACAACCTAAGAGAACTTGCAAAGGAAATTTAGAAACTTCTATCCCATTCCATAATAAATAGAAAAGTTGGAAAAAAGAAACCTCTAAGCGATATCTTGAAATGAGTCCAAACCATGAATTGTATTAAAATTCATTACCCCCATAGTCATGGTCAATAAATTTAGAATAATAAATCCTCTTGTACATATTACACATCTTATACCTCTCTTACATGTCATATATTATGCCATAATAGTCAAATTGATCACTTTCCCAAATCTAGGTAGTCCATGTAAGGGCATTTGATGCTTTTTGTATAACCGCCAAATTAGGGAGATGCTCTATAACTCCCAAATTTGACCTTTTCAATGTAACCTTCATATTTAATGTCCTCTTACATAATATTCCAATTATATTAGAGAAAAAATAATAAATAAATAATACCCTCACCCTCACATCCCATTTTTCCTGTAACTCCATAATGTTTGAAGATCATACATTATTTAATATTGAACCTACACAATTAAATACAATTTAAAAGACTTAGGATTTTCTAGGTGAATATCACATCTAATCCTCACATATGGTAGGACCTCCCAACATACAACCATGCAAACCCTAAAAGAGCTTTGTAACACCATTTCTTGGTAATTGCATGGGACAAACTGTTTAATATGCATGGTTTGTTTACTATAGGAAGAACTTAATAACATCAAATCCATTTAGGCTAGGTTATATGAGTTTAACTTTTACATATCTAACTTCAAAATTGTTCCAAGCAATCCTTGGTATATATTTTTAAAATTAAATTATAAACTAGGGATTATTTAATGTTTCTCTTGTCACATTTTCCATTGTATAAATGTAATAATTATATCACATGTGAGTTATACATCATCAAATTAAATAGCACGATACTCCTTATTTTAAATAGATTCAAATAATTAAGTTACATATTATGGAAGAGTGTTGTAATTTAATTGTTATCTTTTTAAAGGTTTTTTTCACCACCTCGTTATACAATTGTGATGTGCATAATAGATACCAAATGGATATCTTAGCTTGTGTGTTATTGAGATGATCAATACCATAATAGTCCTTTGAATTTTTATTCATACATTAGGGGACAAAGCTAGTTATTTTAAAGGAATATTTCAACCTCTAGCTTATCTTGATGTTGAAGCCCAACTATGTGATAATATTGTGAATTAGCTGTGAGTTGAAATGTAGATTTATCTCCACTCAAAGTATGCACACAAAAAATGAGACAAGGATATGCTTATGTCATATAAATAATAGTTGAGAAAGAATCAAAAGATAAAGCATGAGAAGACCTATCACTAGGTCTATATATATCCTCAAGAGTCTAGCTTTAGAAAAGTAGACAATGAGAACATGCACTAAATTTATATAAGAAGTGTAAATTAAATAAGCCAATTTTTACAAAGATTCACCATTTATATTAATTCTAAACTCTTATCAATAAAATGTCATCATCTACAAACTTATTATTATCAACAAAGAATAATTTAATATGTAAGGAAGCATTTGTAGTAATAACATAATTACTGCATAGGAAGTCCTCACTAAGAATCATAATTTCATTATGCAATGAATAGGAAAGTAATGGTGTATTATTGATATGAGATGAATTCCAGAAGATGACGTACTAACATCAAGATGCATATTATTATCATGCAAGGTCTCACTATGTGAAACACTATTATGAGCATCCATAGGATTAACTTGAAATGTAAAAAAAATATTATAAAGGATATCTTACATATGAAAGAAGTTAATTCACTATAAGAACATGAATATATGGACATAGGGCTATTATGATATACAATAGATTCATCATTAAAAGGTATAATAATATCCTGAATACATGAAGAGATGCAATGTTATCAATGGTTGTCATGCTAGTTGTATGTTTAGCATGTGGTATATTGTTACTAGGTATGTGCTAATCGTTATTACAAGCCATAAAATAAATGAAATCAATATAAACTCTTGCCCACAAGTGAGTTGTATATAAAATAAAAGGATGTACCCAAATCAACTTATTGGAGGGAAATGCTAATACATGATAAAATAACACCTCCATAGAAAATTTTCATCCTCATCTAGATAGCATATTTAATATCATGAGAGTATCAAGGATAGAAGGATCATGTGTCAAAAAAGATAATAACATTTCAAAATTAAAAATCTATGCATGCATATCAACCAAGGAATAATTTAAGAATAATGATGATGATGAATTATCCAAGGGTAGGTGGGTAGAGTCAAAGGTATGATAAACATATGTAGATAAAAGTTGATCCAAACCTAAAAAAAATCTAAAATGAAATTTACTAAACAGATAGTAATAAATGAGAGGATATGGTACTTGGGTTTAGACTAATGATGGAATAATGTTACAAATTTGTCAAGCAAAATCCATTTGCTATTGTACATAAATTGACTATCCTCAATCAATTGAATGTTTCAGATTCTATGTAGTCTTATGATTTTGTGTAGTCCAATCTTTCATCCCTTGGGTTCAATCTCGATCCAAGTATATTTGATTTGACACAAGAAACTAAACTATGCCATGTGTCCAAGTGATTTGATATAATGTCCATTCAACAAAGCTATATGTATCTTTACTCCTTTGGTAGCTGAATGTGACGGTCTTCATGAATAACTTTCAAAACATGTTATCCTAGGTCAAATCATTATGAGAGTGAGTTAACAATGAAAACTAATGTCAAAGACAACATACACAAGCATACATGTGGATTATATGTAAAAGAAACAGATTCAATTATTTTTCCTTTTAAAAATTGAAACATACTCTAACGATTTCGCCGCAATAAATTACATATACATTAATGTAACATTGAATGTCTTTAAATACCATGATACAATAACAGGTTAGAGATTTAGACTTCTAATTTGAAATTTAAAATTTGAATTCATTTCCATCTTAAACTAGGCTAAACCAAGTGACAACTATTTGAAGACCACCATTCCAAGACACGTAACGACTATGTGCAAATGAGTTCAAATTCGACCGTTGTGAGGGAGAGCGGGAAAAAGCATACGAGGGTAAGAAAAAGCATACGAAGCACATTTCCTCGCATTTCTTCATAACTTCCATGCACTTGTGAATACAAGCTATTGGGTTGTGGACGAGGGAAGCAGCTGAAAGGGACACCATCACCATCAACAAACAATTCGATTCAAGCAAATGCAATTGGCAGGTGTGAAGCCAATCTCTGCAAGACATGTATCGAATGAGAGCTTTGGAGTAGTATATGGGCATCTATCAAATCATAAATGATAGAAGAATTTCGTCAGATGTTATAGTTGCTACTGCTCTGGTAGACGTGTATGCAAAAAGTGAAATGTGGCCTCGTGGACAATGCACCTGAACTATTCGACAAAATGCCTCAAAGAAATGTGGCCTCGTGGAATGCCACGATTGCAGGATAGGCACGAAATGGTTTTGCTGACAAGGCTTTAGAAGCCTTCAAGCAAATGAAATTCTCAGGATAGGCACATAATCTGTTTGGTACATCTTATTGAACGAAGAGCGTTCCTTTTTTTGAATCATTTTTTCTACTTTTTCTTGTTATAATTTTGTTTTGTTTTCCTTCTGGTAAGGGTTTTGTAAGCGTGCACGCTGGTCATTGATTTGTTTTGTTTTTTTTTATTTGTTTAATTTGATGATTTGTTTTTTCTATTTCTTTTGTTTGTTTTTTTTTCTTGGTTTCTTGGTATTTTGATTTGTGGAAGCAGAGAAAGAGGAAGAAAAAAAATGCTGGAGGCGGCAAAATTATTCTTCTAGGTAATTCTTTTTACACATTCTGTTGATTATGTTGTTTATTTTGATAGAATGAAAATTAATTACTGATTATTTTGTTCTCAGTGATCTGACTATACAAATTCTAGATCTCTCTTCGGGCAATCTACAGAAAAGGATCCTTTAATTCTAGTATGGACTTTCCGCATGCGGTTTTTGGGGTAGTCTTTCCTGAATCAATTCTTTGGGTATGGAAGGAGCCTTTGATTCTGCCCACTACAAAATACAGAGTGCCTCTCTTGGGTTACTTCTCGTTGAATCCTGGCCTTTCCAATATGAAAGAGCATGCTCTTATTACAATCTTTGCAGATGCAGGCTATGCGTTTTGCAACTGTACGCGACCCAGGTTGTTAATTATGCTTATTGATTGATTTTAATTAATCGTCACAGCTATGAATTTTGTAGATAGGATCTTGGTTGAAGCGATAGTAGCTGGAGCATGTATCTAATCGTCGCAGCTATGAAATTTGTAGATAGGATCTTCTTTGTGCGGGCATGATATAAACACAGGTAGATAATCTGGCATATACAGAAAGGGACTTGGAGCTGAACTAAGTACTTTCTTGGTGAAATGGCTTTTGGTGAGGAGATTTCCCACGTGACGTCAGAGGTAGTAGCAGAGGTCCCAATGGGGGAGGAAGTTGAAAAAATAGTGTGTGTCACTCGAGCTGCTGTATTCATAGGATCATGGCTTATTATGCGCTTGCTTGAGAAAGGGTACACTGTTAGAGCAAGTGTACGCGACCCAGGTAGTTAATTATGCTTATTGATTGCTTTTAAGGAATGGTCAAAGTGTATTGAATCTTCTTATGAATACCCAGTTTTCTAAAATTTAGAGGGCATTGCTTTTTAATTGGTAATTATGTTTCTATAACACAATTTAAACCCAGCTGGTTAGTTTATGGTATCTGGAAAAGAGAAGTAAGTGTTTCTTATGAACTGCCACTTTTTCAAAATATACCCATCTTTTGGATAATTTTACATAACATGATGTGCTGACTTTAAGTTATATAATAAATTTGATGGGTTTCTAGGACCTGTAAAAGAGCATTGAATGTTCTAAATTGATTCATGTTCGTAATAGAGAAACTGTGAAATTGTGAATATGTATTGAATATTCCTCTGAATACCCAATTTTCTTAAGTTTTCTATATCCAGATATAAGATTTTAGTTCATGATGTATCAAGTTGTGACAACAAATTACTACTACAGTTTTACTGTTTAGGCTAAACTGGATTGTACAATCTATCAAGTTGTATTCATTATTCGTATGAGTTTTTAGATTTTCATACTTTATTTTAGTTTTGTAAAGTTGTTTTTGCTGCTGAAACTATAGCTCCATAGGATGTGTATGTCAACCAACTTTCTTTATGTTCAGACTTGTATAGCAAATGATGATCCTTCCACTCAATTCTTCTCCATTGTCAGTGGGTTATTACAAATTGATCTAGTATTTTAAATTCCTTTGATCTTGAGCATGTGTGGCATTTGTTGAAGGGAGCGACTAGTCAAGTAGGAGACAACATTACAGGATTGCTTTGGGAGAGGTGCAAAGATTGATTTTGCATTCAGAGGCTGAATTGATGAAACTCTTTACAGATCTCTTTCATCTATAGTAGTAATCATAGATTTTCATAGGCAGTTTTAATTGCTTTAGTTGCCTAGTGTACTTCTTACTTCATTGTACTTTGTTTTAAGCAAAAGAATCATTAAATTTAAGTGAAATTTATTTTTTCTATATGCTAGATGTGGCTAATGAAATTGCCAATTCGCTATTACATTTGACAATAGAGTGATAATTTCATGTTTTTTCTTTGTTGAACAGGGAATCCAGTGAAGACCAAGCATTTTTTGGATCTACCAGAGGCTTGAGAGAGATTGACACTTTGGAAAGCAGATCTGGATGATGAAGGAATTTTTGATGCTGCATTTGATGGCTGTGAAGGTCTTTTCCATGTTGCCACTGCCATGGATCTTGAGTCTGAAGGTAAGTTTTTGGTAAAGAGGGCGTTATGGTTGTGTCTAAAGGGTACCCAATATTTTGCCTTTGATTTTTGACACAACAATGTTTTGCTTTGTTTGGCTGTCTCCTATTCAGGGAAAGTTATTTCTGAATTTTCTTAAAGAGATGCAGAGAAGTCGGTGGACATTGTTGTCACTTGCCTGGGAGGCACCCTAGCTCGTAGTGTCTAAATGCTGCAGGAGATGAAAATAACATCTTGACGAACACCTCAAGGAAGAGAAGATTAGAATTGCAGTTGATTATATTGAGAAAGACAATAAAAATTAAAAAGGTGTTGTTTCCTCGAAGCTGTAAACCTTAGTTTATTTAGTTTTAATATTAATATTTTTCTTTTTCAATTTTGTGTTTGAGTAGTTCTCTATGTCATTATCAGTTATTCCCCATAATTGGACTGCAATAACAGACCATCTGCATGAAAAGCAAGTCTTAAATCTTATATAGTGCTCCTATTCCACAAATTATTTGATCTTGGAGATAAAATCCCAAGAATGTCCATTCTTTTCCTTCACTTGCATTCTATGATAATGCTACACCTCATTTAACTGCTACACACTAAATAGCCCAAACGAAAGAGAATGACAAAGCACTCGAAAACCAATTATTAGGCTGCCCTTCCTCCTCCTTGTGGAAATACGAATGTGAATAAACCCAAGCAACCGATAGATCCTTTAAAAGACCTCCCTAAAGAAAACCACCCAATTCCCTGGTGTTGACTTGCTATGGGTTAGATATATACAACATTGATGTTATTCTAGAACCTAGACCTTAAATGAAAAACATTGTTCTTCTGTCTAGGCCGGTGGTATGTAGGTCTGCCACAAAAAAAAAGAGTTGCTAATCCCGAGGACAAATCCTTAAGAAAAATATCCCACTCTATGTTTATAAGCAATAACTATGCATGTGCGCATGAGTATATATGCTAGTACTGCTTGTCAATGAAGTGAAAAGAAGGGACAGAGGGTCCAAAGCACAAATACACAAGTGGAGACTGTGGGGGCCTTTGCACTACCCTACCCACATCATCCGAGGACACTTTTGTGATTCCAGAAAAACATAGGATCCCTTGAAAACTACAGAGGCAGCAAGCATCATGGGAAGAAAAGAAAAGGCCCTGCCTGACTATACATTTTTCTCACAGTCCAGGAAGAGAAACAAAGATATGGGTATTTTTGCAAGTAAACAATATGTGCAGGCAAGCTGGTGAAGGGGCACCACTGAATAAGTTTTGTCCGTTTAGGAAGTTAATGAGTAGGCTTTGAAGTTTTGAGGTGATAGGCATAAAATAAGGTCATTAGACCATTTGGTATGGTAATAAGTCATCTTTGTCAGTTTATAGGTGTTTAGGTGGTCAAGACTTCAAAATGTGCAAAATGTTGAAAATTTGCAAAATTGCAAATTTGAAAATGTTGTAAAAGGAAAATTAAGAAGACCAACGGTCATGATATTTGAAAGGGCAGTTTAGGAAGTTGTAGTAGTTTGTTTTGGTGGGAAAACATCATAAATATGATGAGGAAGGCGTTGTGAAGTGGTGGAAGCATTTCAGAAGATTGAAATACTAATAAAACTCTGATTTTCTACTTTTTTTTTCTGTATTTTCTGAAGCTTGCTGGGACTGTATGGCCCGTACAACACTTTAATGATTCAAATTTCTTTGGAATAGCATAGTATATGGTTCTATCTTTCTTTTGAATCATCTCTGAAGGTTTTTCATTGTAATTGGTGCATTTTATTAACAAATTTCTAGCACCAGTCTGTACACACAGTTTTAGGGGTTTGCAAGTCTTATAAAACGAGGATTTGACCCATTCCTCATACTGTGATCACTGTGGCTTGAGGAATGGGTCTGCACCATCAATAAAAGGTGTGAGAATGGTGAGTGAGTTCCGGGGAGGTTAAGAAATGTGTTGGGCATGAAGCCCTAAGTCTGAAATATGTGTTTTCCTTGTGAAATTTTGAGGTTTTGTGATGTCAAGGTTTGAATCTTGTTGGTGAAGCAAAGTTTGAGGTTGTATTGAGCATATGTGGAGGTTTTTGGACCTGTTTGAAGTATTGACAAGGTTGTGTGAGCGTTGGATGGGTGATTTTCAATAAACCCTATTTTTATGGCTAAAAATGAGGGTTTTGGAGTTAGGCATCTTGGAGGTTGAGTTCCTGACAAGTAATTGTGGATTCCTAGGTTTGGACACCTATAAATTGCTGCCCAATTGAGATTGGAGTAAAAGGGAAAGTTTAAGATAGTGTCCCTTTGGAAAATAGGCTTAATTTGATGAAGATTAGTTGGCGTAGAAATCAGGTTTTGGAGAAATAGTTCAAAGGAAGTCTATTGTGAGTGTGTTGGAGAGTGCCCTAATGGGTCCATGAAACAGTGATAGTTCTGGTCTGAGAGTTCACAAGAAGATTTACCCGATTTAGTTAGTTTCCAGTGCTACAAGGAATTGAGTGGATTGGATGAGACAAAGAGAGCCTTGAGGAATTGTGATTTGGAAATTGTTGTTGTTGGTTGATATTATGTTTGAGTGTGTTGCAGGACCTCCCCTGGTTGCATCACAAGCCTAACAGACTCATTCATTGATTCGTGGTCTTTGAGAGGCCATTTTTTATCTTGATTTTATTTTTCTTAGCAATAAATGTTTTGCTCTATTTTCATTTCTAATAGATTGACTTATATTTATTTTTATGTTCTTGCAGACAAGATTATGAGGAAAATGCTGGAAGGGAAATTTAGGTTTGTGGTTTTCTTTTTTCTTTAGCTCTCTCTTTATTTCGTAAGCTTTGAAATTTTATTAAGTAGGTACCATTGTTTTAAATCGCAAACATGTTTAGGTCATTACATTTCAATATATTATTTATTTAACTACTTTTCGTCAAGCTGTGAAATGTTGTGACTGACAATTGAGAGAATTTGTAGCTATTATGATTGTCCGTGGGTTGATATTATACAAAGAAGCTAAAATCATTGAAGTTGATGTGCTTGGTGAGGTTGGGAAGAATATAAAAAAGAGTCGTGGTATGTACATGTGCTTGATGTTTTAGATTGTTTTGATGACCATTTTCTTTGACTAATTGCCTTTGTTTTATGTGTTTCTTGCATGTTGCTCTTGGAATAGACGAGTTGTCAAGTAATTTGCTAACAAGGATCCCAACACAGCTAAGCAACTTTTTGAGTTAGTTAATTTCACCATCACGGTGGGATAAAGGGTAGGAGTGAAGTTGTTGGTGTATATTTAGAGCAGCATATGTAATATATTTGTCAATTGCATTGACCTAATAGCTTTGTAATATGTAAAAATACAATGTATAATAAAAAAAAGTTATTGGAAGGGGTTAAAAACCCCTTTCAAAGACCGATGGGAATGGTCATTGGCCATGGCCATTCCATAAGGTCGCATTTTTTTGACAGCTTAAAGAATGGTCAAGAGGCCAAGACCATTCTTTAAGGCATGTCTCTTTTGTCACCTTTGCATTTTTGTTTTTGTTTTTTGGTTAATGTTTTTTTTTTTTTTTAATATTGCCATTAAAGTTACAAATCATATATTACTAATAAATTTCATTTATGAATCAAGACATGTCACCTCATCAAATAATTGATAATGGACAATCATAAATCACCTTTACAAAAATGATATAAAGTATGGACAATTCGCATGACATAACCATACCATAATGACAAACTAAATGAAAACAACATTTAAACGATAGACATTAACCCACTTTATGAATGCAATTCACATGACATAATCGTGTCTCCATATTTATAAAATGCACATTTGACCTACTACATATTAATATTATTGCAAATGATATTTTTTTTTCACATAATAAAACACATCACATATAAATATTATTGCGCTATTTGACCATCAATATAAATGACATATCTAATTGTTTTTATGACTTTAAAATAATTTTTCTTTTTAAGTAATGTATCATAATAAATTATTAAATATGATGACATGCAATATAATTTTTATAACAATCAATACTTAAGTTGAATATTTAAAAGTATGTAAATAACCTTTTTATAAAAGAAAAAAATGAATTTGTTGTGTTGTGTTGTGTTGTTTTGTGTTTTGTGTAATGTTGTGATGTGTTGTTTTCTGTTTTGTGTAATGTTGTGATGTGTTGTTTTGTGTTTCGTATGATGTTGTATGTGTTGTTATGTGTGATGTTGTGTTGTGGTTGTCTTAGGTCAATTAGGGGAGGCCATGCAAGCTTCCACCTTCACGTGGTTGGCCTTGTTAGTAGAGAATATTTGAATAAATATTCTTGAAGCTAAGAGAAGCTCTTTTAATAGATTTTATATTGAATTATAAACATTGATCTATAAATTTGAGTTAGTTCATATTAAATACGTGGGGAGATTCTAAAAATTAAAAAATATATATGATTGCAATAAATTATAAAATATGATGACATGTAATATAATTTTTAGAACCATCAATATTTAAGTTTTTATATTTAAAAATATGTAATTTTTTTTATAAATAAAATAAAATGAATTTGTTCTTTTGTGTTTTGTGTAATGTTGTGATGTGTTGTTATGTGCATGTTATGTTATGTTGTGTTGTGTTGTGGTTGTCTTAGGTTGATTAGGGGAGGCAATGTGAGCACCCACCTTCACGTAGTTGACCTTGTTAGTAGAGAATTTTTGAATAAATATCCTTGAAGCAAAGATAAGCTTTTTTAAAAGCTCTCATATCATTTAATTATAAACAATGTTTTATAAATTTAAGTTGGTTCATATTACATAGATGTGATATTTTGAAAATAAAGAGAATTGTGATTGCAAAAGTGAAATTTCAAAAAATAAATAAATTGTCAAATTGAGAAGTATTTTCCTAGTTACCACAATTATATCTTATTATTCAAGACTTTTACAAATGTTCACAATTTGATTGTTTTTCAAATGAAAATAATTTATTAAAAATGCTCCTTAAGAGATAACTTTTGCATAACAGTTTTAATTATAATAATTTTTCTTATAATTTTAAATTTTGTTTTATAACCTAAACATAGAAAAATATTTTTAAGATTTTATGTATTGTTGGTGTATTTGATTTTAGAATAAGCAAATAAATCTAAGTTATTATATTAATACAATTATCATAGAGTTGATGTTTTTCTTACAACTCATTTTGTATAGAGTGATCATAAGTGAGTTGATTAGAGTATTTCTCATTATTATGAATTTTATAAATATTTTAAAATATAGGAAGTACATAATGCTAAAAAAATATGCACTTGTAGAGGAGAAATATATGTTCTTTTCACTATCCCCATTTTTTATTGGAACAAGGTGATTGACTCAAGATCCTAAAGCTGTTTTTTTGCACTACTTTCTCCATAATTTACTTGTCATCTAGTAGAGGTGAAATATTTAGTGGCAAGTACCAAATAGTTCAAATTTTATTATACTAAAGAAGATTGTGGGGGAGCCTACATAGAATTGTAGGTGCAATCATGTCAAATTATAGTGTAGAATCTATTTAGGCCCCTCTAAAATTTGTAAAATCAAACTAAGTTCTTGAATTTTGATACAAATTTTCCTTGTATATGTAATCCCCTCATGATGAAAGCCTTATGGTTTTCCTTTCTTAAGTGTGTTTCATGTTTTTGGGAGTCTATGAGTTCTTTCCTAGATTGTGAGTATGTGGGAAAACTTGGAACCAAGTTTCAATTCTTGAGGAAGGCCTCAGACTTGGAACATCCCGAGTCAAATTTGTTGCCCGACCCCCATCTATTGTGCCTCCTTAGATCTTTATTTATCGCAATGTCCAAGTCCTCACCTCTTTTGGTTCTAATTTCCTCTCTAATCTCATCCCTCCCTCCCCTTCTATGTTTTCTCTCACAAGTCCAAAGTCCTCAATTTGTTGTGCTCTCTAGCTCCCTAGTTCTTTGCTCTTCCATATCGACCTTGGGATTATGGAGGAACTTAGAATGTTGGCACCCAAGTTCTAGGTGCCAAGTCCATGTTGATTGTTGGTCCTTGCGACTCCTTTGCTCCCAGTCCCCATTCCTTTCTCGAATCCATGGCTTGATCCTTCCCTACATTGTAGTTCCTTGTTTTGTGCTCCTCCTTGGTGTTTGATCCTTAACCTTCCCCCACTACGTTGAACATTGGATGCTCGCATGGACTTATCACTCACTTCATTGATTCTTTCTTGCATTTCCCCCCTCCCATCATCGAGTCTTGCTCACTTCATCCTCCAAGTAGTCCAAAGGTTCCTTTTAGATCCGAACTCCCACTAGGCACTAAATAGCTCCATTTTTTCTACCAAATCCCCATTTCAAACCAAAAATCCTCGAGACACATTTTCACCTATCCTAACAACTTTTCAAATTCACCTTTTCACCTTTTTCCTCCAAAAACACATCAATTTGATGTTTGGCTGCGATTCCATTAGTCGACTTGAAAAACTAGTGTTTGGTCACCCCTATTACCATTATGAGGGTTGTTGATTTTCCTCCCTCCTAAATTCTCCTGTATCAATTCCCCATTTTTTAAAAGGTTCTAATAACTTGTTCCTCCCTTCCATGTGATGTTCCATATTTTGCTAAATTTTCACATGTTTGGTGAGTGTTTCCTCTCCATCCATGAGATCCATCTATGGCAATTGAATGAAGAACATAAATATTACTTTACAACTTTTTCTAAAATTGGTGTTAGTAGTTTTTAATTCAAGGAGCCACACAAGTTCATAAGTAATTCAAAGTCTCAATCCACATTAGTCCTAGTTCATTTTGATGGTAACAATTCTACAAAATTAATAAGAGTTTCATATTTTGTAGAGATTTATGTAATAGGGTCTCTACATGGTAGTTTGTACAAGTCCAAAAGAGCCTTTTGGTCATATCGAGGGTTTCTTTTTTGCCACATTTGCTAGCACAAGTCCAATATTGATTTTGATGAATGTGACAACATTCTAAGGCTTTATGAAATTTTTGTAATGATCTCTCTCAATATCATACATGGATTAATGTAGTTCTATGATGGATTAATAAGCATATCATGCTCTTATTTGACATATTCGATGCATAAAAATTGCTAGATCATTAATCTTTCTAGTTTCAATTATTTTTCCGTGTATTGAATGTGACTATGATTCCCAATAAACAAGCACTACCCTTGACATCTAGTGGTACATTCATCAACACTATAAAGAATAAATCATTCACCACCGTTTTAGTAGTAGATTTTTTATTGTAGTTTATGATTCTAGTAGTTAACTGGGGAAACACCACTCATGAAGCATACCAATTTATTTAGCCTTGTTGATCATGTCAATTTTCTTGCGCATTACACTTCTCACAATGATGATCCTATCAACTATATAAGAGGTCATTGAATAGTTTGTTTGTTTTAACCTAGTGATGCCCTTTGGGGGTTGGACTAACATTGGATACAACCATAGTAATCTAGATTTTCCTTATATTTTAGTGTTTTTAATCTTGTTTAAGATACCTCTAGGCATACCCTCCTATGTCTAAGTTGAGACCAACATATAGAGGAGAATATCCGCTCTTGGCTCTAAAACTTTCTTAGCTTGTTAATGACCTTTGTTTTACCTTCTTGATGACACCCCCTAGCCCTAAAGGTGAAAACACATTCTAGGATTTTGGACCAATAGTTCTAGGACCCAATAGAATGATTTTATTAGGGGAGAATCTAAATGTGGTTTATTATCATTGCTAATGGTATACATTGTATATTTTTATGTGCAAACGTTTGCATGTTGACAACTTATTTCAACAAAATGACTTCATTCACGAGGATGAATTAGTTGTTTCCAATTTGTAGGGAATTATAATATCATAAAAACTATGTAACCAAGTGTTTATAATTATGTGTCTTGTGGTTAAAGTTATATTATTGAAAAATATATTAGGGTGATCCCACAATAGTGGTTTACAATTTTTGGCCAAATTGGACACTGAAATTATTATTTTTGACTAAATCTTCACATTCGGGCACCTATAGCGGCTAAATCGTGAGGAATTTGAAGATGATGCAAACTAGAGTCTCGCCACATTTTGTTTGTTGATTCTAAAAATATTTTTTTCAAAATTTTTGTAATCAGATTGCGCTTCTTTTTCCATCTCCCACGAAAACTGTTTTTTTTTTCAAAAAACAACATTTTTAAAACGTGATGCACACCGTATAACGCATAATTTTTTTTCCATGAAGGATAAAATTATAATTCTTTCAAATTTAGATGTGTAACTCTGATATCTAGTGCTTCCACTTGGTTAGATAGTTTTTTATTGAATATTTTTTCTTTCATCAAGTTTCTAAGTCAAACCAATTACAATTCAGACATAGCGCGACCGTATAACGCGTAACTTTTTTTGTATATATCAATTTTTATTTTTATTTTGTTCGATCAAGGACTTCAATATCTGGTGCACTCATATTTTTCATTTTTAATATTTGATAATTTGTTATTTTTCCACATGTGCAGAACAGAGACTTTCATTTTCAATGAAAAACCTATGTTTAATAAAACTAAAAAAACAAATACATAATAAAACCAAAACATATCAAAATTATATTCGTTGGATAACTCATTCCGAGGACTACCATAATCATTTCAAATAAATTTTAAATGAATTCATTTGATCCCCCAAAAGGTAAATCAAAAGTGATTTTTTATTAGCATTTTGATAGGTGTAAAGGAGACTCATTTATAGGTATAGTTTAAAACTAGCGAGGTTCTATCCAAGGAGGTTTGATATAAGGTGGTTTGATCAAATCCTCTTCAATTGGAATCCTTAAAATGGAACTTTTTAAGGCTTAAATAATTATATTTTCTAGAAATATATGATTTCAACAAAAATCAGTTCCTCTCAGAAATTGTAAACCACTATTGTGGCAGCACCCATTATTAAATTTTTTTTGTAAAATGGTGCCTATATGATTGAGAACGGAGCCCTTGAAGTTCGAGTACCAAATAAAAAATTTAATTGGAGTAGAGAGGAAAGTTGGGGGAAGAAGTAGTTGACATCATGTTGATGTCAATATACTTGGTCACTAATATATTCCCCTACTTTCAAGTATATTTCCTTAGATTTGAAAAGTGGTTTCAAACTTTAAAAATCACTCTTTATGATAGAAACCACTAGACAGAGAGTTGTAAACCACTTACTTAGCATGGATATGCTTTAGTTGTAAAATCATTCCACAATTGGATTTAATCCATTGGAAACATTATATAAAAGTAAGGGCTGAATTCTTATAAGTTGGGATAAGCTAGGAAATAGGATTAGCCTTAGTCAGGAAATGTTGTCAGAAATGGAAGAGTAGATCAAGATGATCAAGGAAGAAATAAGTGGAGAAGAATGGTAGGTAGGAAATCTTTGGTGATACAAAGTATGAGTCAATAACTAATACTACTATGCTCAATATGGGCATTAGTATTAGTGATGGTTGTTCATGGCTTCTAAATTGTTCGACAGTGTAAAGACCAGAGTAAGGATGGGACCCACAGTATAGTGCGCAATGCACTAACTTTTCTTTTGTATTTTGGTTGCACTAAGGGCAGTTTTGTGTTAGCCAATATGAACGTGTTTTCTAGTCAATCACTATTGTACTTATGATGTACATATTGAGTCGTTATTTTAATGTATTTATAATGTATAGTTCTCAAGGTAGAGAGTTTCTTGAAGCATGCAAGTTCTTCTAATGCGTTAGTAGGGTCACTTAGTGCAAGGTCCAAAAAGGACAAGATTACATAGCACAATGGTACAAGGTAAGATTATTTTTCTATTAATACAAATTTACCTATTTCATGCATGATAGGGAAATTTAAAGTAAAACCTTTATATGACTATTTATATGTTTTGATACTTTAAATCATCGAGGATGATGATTCATAAGGGGGAGGGTATGTTACACCCAGTGTGTATTTATGAGTTACTTTTACTTTTATGAGTAAATATGATTTTAAATGCAAGATTATGAATTTGATATGTTCAATGGATCAATGAGATAAATGAATATGTATTATGATGTGATTAATTTTCAAATATTTTAATGATGAAAATTATAAATGATGAATATGGTTTTTATGTTATTGGGTAACTTCATTATGATGCACTAAGTTGGATGCAAGAAAGAATCAAGCCCTATAGTAAGGAGAGGGAGAGTAACACCCATGAGAGGAATTTGGTATGGAAACCACTAATGTACCTACCTGAGTTAATTTACACACTCACGACATAGGTTAGACAAGATTTGTCGAGTCATTTTGGGCTAAGTGTCAGTAAGTTAATGTTGGTGATAGTTTTGGGTTAATGAGAATGCTTGGGTGATCGTTTGTTATTCTCTATGTTTGTTAAGATTATTTGTGCTATAGTGATTAAATCTTTGTATTGAGTATATGTTGTACTTGGTTTATTTAATATATATGTGAATGAATAAGTATATACATTAAATGTATATATGTATGTATATATATAATAACTCATGTATATGATCATATGCGTGTGTGAGCATGTGTAGGTAGAAATACCTATGTACACTCATAAATGGATACATCATACATATGGGAAATTAAGTGGGTATATATACACTTTATTTATATATACTTATCGATATATGTATATACACTTTATCAAGATAAAAACAAAAACAAAAAATTATGCCCTCATTTTGCAACCGACGAACATGACTTTCAGTTCACCCTTTCCTCCTTTTGCTCTCCAAAACATGTTTGTGATTTGCAAATTTACAAGCAACTCCACAATGCCACACTGTAGAATAGGTAGGCAATAAATTTGTATATCAAAGTATGAACTTATGAATTGTTTCTTGTAGAATTTAAGACCTCAAAAAATTTACCTTAGACTTATGTTAGATTGGTCTTTAAATATTTTTTTGCATTGTATAAAATTATAAGTAAACCTAAAAATTTAAACTTCTTTCTAACTTAGAATTCAATGTAAAATCCAAAACTAATACTCAAGTTATAAGTTATAACTTTTTAAATTATGCCCTCATTTTGCAACCGATGACCACGACTTTCAATTCACCCTTTCTATTGAGAAATGTGACTCAAATTTACTAGCTTGATCAACTTACTGGAGTAGTTGTGTTCTTCCCTTATTTGGCCCGTGTGTCGCGGGATCGCTGAAAATCCTAACTTTGGAACTCATGTTATGGGGTTGTGGAAATTCATAACTTTCTAACAGACCTATCGTTAGATCGCAGAAAATTGAAACTTTGAAACCTATGTTGCAGGGTTCTGAATTTTCATAACTTTCCAACTTAGCGACATTGAGGTTCTTGTGCTTATCAACATGTCGTGGGTTTTGGGAATTTCATAACCTTCGATGGAGGTTGCGAAGTTCAATTTTTTAGCAACATAGTGATCTTGAGCAAGCATTGCTTTGTTAGCAGTGACATGGATGCCACAGTGAATGTAGGGACTAGAGTGTATCAATTAAAGGTGACCTCGATCTACGGTTGCAATGTGCTTGATCCAACAGTGCTCTTTTATTCCACGCTCCTTTGTGGTGAGGACCGATAAAATCTTATGAAGCGAGTAGAATTGACTGAGAATTTGACACCTGTCAGCTTGATCAATGATGATTCAAATCAATGGTGCCTACTAGCCCCGTGCCTCTTGTGGTGGGTCCCGAGTGACTCCTGCGAGGTGTGTGGGCTTCATACACGTGTCATGGTGGACCCGACCATTGCCAAGTGGCTATGTGGTACGATGGTTGTCTTGGTAACTTATGAAGAGTACCTAGGTGGGACCCGATGGATGCTAAGGTGGATAGTAGTGATCACATGATGCCATTTTTAGAGTTAAATATTTAAGTCTTTTTCGGGAGACTTGTTGCGAATATTGTAGACTCCATTTTCATTCTCCAGAATTACACAAGTGGTCTACATGTGTCTTGTTGGACCCTGACCACGACAAGTTGTATATGAAGGAGAATTGACAATTGGAAAGCGATGGTTGGTTGTCGACTTTTGACGGACTAAATGATGATCAACTCAACAAATTTGGATTGTATTGTAACTATTTATTTGTGGAAGATTGAATCTAACCGTTTCCAATTGGAATGTTGTAACTAGGGTTAGGGTTAAGAACGAATGTTGTGAAACCCTAGAATGTTCTACAATGAAAAAATAGAGGTGAGATCGAAGTAGGGTTATGTTGTTGGATTCTCTTCAGATGGAACAAGATGTAAACTTTGCAAAGGCTTAGAGCCTAAATTGTATTTGTAACTATATTTTGTTGCTGAATAATACAATGGCGATCTGGGATTTTGGAGTGTGGGGTTTTTTACCCAAAAGGGTTTTCCCCACGTAAATATGTGTGTTCATGTTTTAAGTTCCATCTTTCATGTTTAATGGTTCTATATAATTGAATTTGTTTAATGGTGTTGCTTGGACCTATTTTAATTAGCATTCATTTTTCTCTAAGGGTCAATGTGGGGAATGAACTATGTCTGATTCCACCTTGTGGCATAGTAGTTTGTGTCTTTGAGGTAATCTGATGAAATAAAAGCTATCAAAGGCACTTCTGATCTTGAATGTTTCTTTCTAAGATGACCCATATTTCCTAACAACTGGTATCAGAGCCTTCTTTTGGGATTTTCTTTTTGCTTGCATGTGTAGATTTGTGAGTTGCATGTACTTGCATGTGTGTTGCATGTACTTGTATGGAATTGCATGTGGCTTGCATGTTGATGCAAGTATGAATTCTTGGTGTTTCTAGTTCTAGATATTCTTTCTGTGAAGATTTCTTAGTGTGACAGGCTTGAGGAAATCTGAAGGAATCAATTGATGGATTGATCCTTTGATGAGTAGAAATTCTCGCTCTTTTTTGTTTGAGTTCCAAGAGACAACACACATTATGAAGGATGGGGAAGATGGAGAAAATTGAATTGGTCATATTGAACAGATGTGACCTAAAGCTCATGAGTTGGTAGTGGTAGAGCCCTCATGCATGGAGTGGAATACTATTGTCTCTATGGTTGTGTTGCAACAATATTTCATATTGGGTGTTTGTGTGAGAGGCTCCCTAGTGATATGGAGAACTTTGGGTTGTTGTTCATGTTAGGGTTAGTAGGCAGATATCTAAAAGTTAAATACAGATTTTATCAATAAATCGTGAAATAAAATACATAGACAAATTATAACACAAAATTTAACATGGTTCACCCAATATGGGCTACATCCACCAAACCCCAGCCATCCAATGATTTTATTATCCAGTGCAAAATATTACAATATTGTGAATAATGCCATACTACAACTCTTCATCCCAGCCACTTATAACAAGCTTTTAGAAGCTTCCAAAAATTAGGGTTTACAAAGTCAACCTTTTTCTTTTTCGATGATGAAGCAAAAAAGGTCAAAAAAAAATTCTCGAGGCCTGCTGCTCTCGAACCCATGCCCAGGGCCCGGCCCAGCCCCAAACCCTGGCAAGGATACATGAAGAGTGTACAATACTAAAGAGTGTACAATATAGCATGATCAGTCGCCACCTACTAACAATCTCCCACTTGGAGACTGATCAAGCTCCACACCAACACAATCTCCCACTTGGAGACTGATCCTGGATGACACCGCTGCACTTACAACTCCCATTGGAAATAAGCACCTTGGACCCTACTGCTCTGTTATAATTTTAACCATGAAGACCAACTGAAGCTGAAGAGGAGCTCAGCTTCTCCCTTGTCACTTCCTTTGTAAACATATCCAATGGATTGTCATCTGTATGTATCTTTTCCAGCTTTACCTGTCCATCCTCCAATACTGACCGAATGAAATGATATCTCAGTTGTATGTGTTTGGTTTTAGAGTGCAAGGAAAAATTATTTGCAAGATGTATATCACTCTGGTTGTTTGTAAACAAGTAATTTTCAACCAGTGTTTTTCCCAACTCTTCCATGAAAAATTGCAGCCATATCATCTCCTTTGCTTCCTCTGTTGCAGCCACATACTCTACCTTTGTGGTGGATAAAGCAACCACCTTTTGCAATCGAGAAATCCAACTCATTGTTGTCCCACCAACTGTAAATACATAACCTATGGTACTCCACCTGGTATCTATATCCCCTGCCAAATCCGAGTCAACATAGCCTTGTAAATTAGTATTAGAGCCCCCAAAACATAAACATTTACTGGATGTACCTCTCAAGTACCTGAGAATCCATTTTACTGCATTCCAATGCTCAACTCCGGGATGAATCAAATACCCACTAACAACTCCTATAGAATGTGCAATATCCGGCCTTGTGCATACCATGGCATACATTAAACTACCTATAGTTGAAGCATATGGTACCTTGGACATTTTTTCTTCCTCCTCTTGTGTCTTTGGACACATATCCTTAGTCAATTTGACATGACTAGGAAAAGGTGTGCTGACAACTTTTGCATTCTCCATATGAAATCTTTGCAACACCTTTTCAACATAATTGGCCTGAGATAAAAACAATTTCTTGTTTTTCCTATCTCTTGTAATATTCATACCAAGGATTTGTTTTACTGCCCCCAAATCCTTCATATCAAATGAATTTGCTAACTGTTGTTTTAACTCCTTTATGTGATCCATGTTAGACTCCGCTACAAGCATATCATCAACATATAAACATAAAATAATGTAGCTATCTTCACCTAACATCTTAAAATAAACACAATGGTATGAATTACACATGTTGTAGCCTTTCTCAGCCATAAAACTATCAAATTTAATATACTATTCCTGAGGTGCTTGCTTCAAGCCATATAAAATTTTCTTCAATCTGTACACTAGTTTCTCCTTACCTTTGACCTCAAATCCTTGTGGTTGTTCCATACATATTTCCTCTTCCAAATCACCATGGAGAAAGGTTGTTTTAACATCAAGTTGTTCTAAATGCAAATCTTTAGTAGCCACAATACTTAAAACAGTACGAATAAAAGTCATTTTAACAACTGGAGAAAATATTTCATCAAAATCAATACCCTTTTTCAAATCCCTTTACAACTAATCTGGCTTTAAAGCTTTGCTTACCTCCATCCTCCTCTTTCAGCCTGCAAACCCATTTGTTTGGTAAAGCCTTTTTACCTGTAGGCAACTTGCATAATTCCCAAGTCTGATTTTTTAGTAAGGAGTTCATTTCTTCTTCCATTCCATGCTCCCACTAAACCTTGTTATCCACCTACATAGTTTCATGATAACATTCTGGTTCACCAACATTAGTCAATAAAATAGAATACAGAGAGGGAGAAAATATTCTAGAGGTCTACTTATCCTTGAAGATCGTCTAACATTCACTAGAGTTTGTGGCATTTCTTGTTGTTGTTGTTGTGGATCGTGAGGAACCACTAGAATATTGTTATTTGTAATATCATCCAACATTGCATAATCATGTTCTTTCTTCTCATGTGCTGCTACAACTAATCTTTGTACAACACTTTTTCATTGAATATGACATCCCTGCTTCTCACAATTTTCTTATTTTCAAAATCCCAAAGCCTATAAAGAAATTCATCAATGTCATATCCAAAAAATATACATTTCTTTGATTTTGCATCAAGCTTGGTTCTATTTTCAGAATCTACATGTGCAAATGCTTCACAATCGAAGGTTTTGAGAAAAGAATAACTCACCTTCTTACCTGTTCATGCTTCCTCTGGATTACCACAACCCAAAGGATTAGAGGGACCTCTATAAATTAATTAAACAACAGTGTTTACAGCCTCTGACCTCATGTTTAAAGGGAGCCCAACATGCAATCTCATAGTTCGTGCACGC
This sequence comes from Sequoiadendron giganteum, assembly GCA_007115665.2. Lineage (NCBI taxonomy): Eukaryota > Viridiplantae > Streptophyta > Pinopsida > Cupressales > Cupressaceae > Sequoiadendron > Sequoiadendron giganteum. Next base: position 508,377,791 of record CM021107.1, on the reverse strand, counting down.
TCCATTATTGTTCTATTCATGTGCTCAACCACTCCATTTTCTTGTGGAATCCTTACAACCGTTTTCTATCTACGAATACCATTAGAGGAACAATAATCTTCAATCTCCTTACTACAATACTCACCACCATTATCAAATCTGAGACATTTTAACTTTTTACCCATCTCATTCTCAACCAAGCTTCTCCATTTTTTAAAAGTTTCAAATACATCAAATTTTTGCCTAAGGAAATAAATCCATACCTTCCTATTTGCATCATCAATGAATGTAACATAATACTGAGAGCCACTGAGAGAAGATACCTAAGCTGGTCCCCATACATATGTATGCACAAGCTCAAATTTCTCATCTTTCTTTTGTTTCCCATCTTTGAGAAAACTAACTCTCTTTTGTTTTCCATACACACAACTTTCACAGAAATCCATATTAACACATTTTAGACCTGGTAAAAAATTATTTGAATGAAGTAATTTAATACCTTTTGCACTCATATTCCCAAGTCTATTATGCCATAGAGTTTATTCATAATCCACATCAACTATCTGATTTTCTCCTCGTTGAACTGCAACAACCGTTCCTGAACATTCATTTTTATTTGCAATAGTTAAAGAAGAAGGAACAGTATGACCTGTACAAATATATAAGGTGCCTACTTTCACACCTTTTTCTACCACTAAGGCACCTTTTGTAACCTTCCAATTTTTATCACTAAATGTAACAACACAACCTTCATCATCTAGTTGCCCTGCTGAAATTAAATTTCTTCTTAATTTTGGAACACGCCTTACCTCGTGTAGTAGCCAATGATTCCCATTCTGCAACTTAATCTTGATTCTTCCCTTTCCAACAATCTGACAGGGTTCATTATCTCCCAAATAAACCATCCCAACATCCCCTTGGACATAATCAAGAAAATAAATTCTATGGGGCATAGCATGAGATGAAGCCCCTAAATCTAACACCCAAGAATCATCAACATTGTCAAGGGAAAGAATCAAAGCATCCTCATTAGATTTATTACTTACCACATTTTCCTCTTTATTTCCTTCCTTTTTGTCTCCTTTATTTTTTCAAGACCAACAATCTTTCTTTAAATGATCTGGTTTACCATAGTACCAACAATCCCTCTTGTCTTTGGACTGGGACCTTTTGTCCCTTGATTTTCCTCATGATTTACCACGACTTCTAGAATTGTTTCCTCTCTCCTTTGTTTTGCCCCTGCTTTCTGCATTCAAAACACTGCTTGATGTGAATGTTCCACTTGAGATTTTCCTACGAATTTACTCGCTCAAAATAACACCAACAACATCATTAAATTTCAATGTATTCGAACTAGAAATAGAATTGCTAACAACCATTACCAAGCTATTCTAGCTTTCAGGAAAATAACACAAAACCAAAACAGCCCTAACTTCTTCATCAAAGTTTACATTTACATAAGTTAATGGACCGGTAACCATATTAAACTCATTTAAATGATAAGCAACTGACCCACCTTCTACCATTTTCATATTAAATAAACACTTCATAAGAAATACCTTATTTGAAGCTGAAGGCTTTTCATACAACTTTGCTAGAGTTTCCATCAACTCTTGAGTTGTCTTTTCTTTTTTAATATTGAATGCCATCAGTTGTTCCAGGCATAAACGAATACTACCAGGTGCCTTTTTGTCCAAAATATCCCAATCCTCATCAGACATTGTTGAGGTTTTCTTGGTTTTCCCTTCCAATGGCCGCCATAAATCCTTCTGATAGAGGTAGTCCTCCATATGCATCTTCCATAACTGATAGTTCTTCCCATTGAACTTCTCAACCTTCAAATTAACCTCGTCTACCATTGCTCCCACTCAACCATGAGACTTTCCTACAAAGGATAACTAAAAACAACCCGCTCTGATACCACTTGTTCAGTCATGGAGTAATATGCTTATGTCGAGTGTTTTTTCTTGGAATTGGAAGGCATAGTTTTTTTTGGTACTGTGGTTGCATGTAGGCCATGGAGTTGATCATTGGATGGTCTTGAAGCTTCTGAAATAGCCTATCTCTCTCTTGGATGCATGTGCATATTGGTGGTTTTGGAGTTGGCTTGATATGGGTCTGGATTTCTTGAATTGCTATTTCTCTTCAAGGATGTATTGTACTTGCATTGCTTAGATTCATGTTGTTTGGATTTGAGGGTTTTATAGATTCTCATTTAAAGAATCTATGCTTATGCATATTCATGATAATCTAGCTTTTGGTTTAACCATTATGGTGTTTCAGATGTGAATGGATATGGGTGTGCATGGGTGTTCTCAAACACAATGGTTTTGTAGGTTTTGTATGGTCAAGTAAACTTGTGGTTTTGTGGAGTTGTTGTTAAACTATTTTCTAGACCTGGCTTGTTGGGGGTGGTGTTGGATGAGATAGTTGTAGTTCTGCATGCATGCTTCGTGCATGGTGTGAGGAGATGTGATTCTATCTTTGCATGGGAGTGTTGGTACATGATTAGTCACTCAACATTCTTGTGGTGATGCTTGGTGGTTTCCCTGACCATGGTGCTCGATGTGGACATGATTGGAAAATTGAATCTAAACTTGATTTGGTGTTTGAGTCATATTGTCTATGTGGTTATTCTCTTTGAGATCTCAGTGTTGTTGTTTCCAGTGCTATGACGGGTTTGCACGTTTTTTGTGATTGATCTTCAAGTTATAAGGTTGGTGGATTAGCTACCCATTGGCTGCAATGAAATAACTTGGAAGTGGACTGTCTAAATCCACAAGGTTGATTTAGTGTTGGTGCAAACCCGTTAGTTGGCCTTGTTTGTGGTCACTTGTGCATTGGTGTGGTTTCTTTAAGATGAGAGGATGAATGGTGTTGAGTACTTGAATATTCAGTTATGGGGACTTATAGCATGTGTATCATGATTTCATGGATAGCTTGGATACACTATTTTGTGTAAGCTTTTGACAGTGATGATAATCTCTACTTGATTTGGGAGATCTTGGTGCCACTTATTATTGTTGTCAGATGGACATGTTATGTGGACCTGAAGGGTTTTCAGATTAGTAGATGTTTGGTCTTGATGCTTGTAGAGCTCAAGTGTTACGGTTCAGTGGGAGCTTTAGCAGTGACCATGGATTCATCACTTGGTAGTGAATGATCTTCTTTAGTGTTGTAGATGTTACTAGGAGGGACTCTTAGATCCTGTTGTTGCAGAAGGGTTCTTTTGCATTTGCATGCACATTATTTGAGGATGTGTAACATCTTGAAACCATGGAGTACGTTTGTAGTCTTTGGCTGAGGTGTTGGTGGTGCTTGACAAATGATGTTGGTTTAGAGTTGTTTCATGTCATGTTATACTCTTGTTTGTGCATCAGAGTTTTGGAATGAGGCATTGCTCTTGAGACCATGTTATGTTCACCTGGAGCATGGTATCTCCTAAGGGGGATGTGTAGATCATGATGTCATGATAAGTTCCCGATTTAGATGATTGGAGATTTTGATAGTGGTCTAGTAGTTCTTTGTGTGTTGGATGTATTGGTCATATGCTTGAGAACTTCATGATAGTGCAGTGATGCATTTTGATTTTAGCATGAGATGATCATTTTTAGGTTCCCATGGATACATGGAGAACAAGGTGAGACTATATTTATCTTGTGAGGAAATAAGTGTTGTTGATTTTTACTCTTGATGAATATTTCAATAGAAATTCCGAGGATCCTACACCTTGATTGAATGTGAGTTCAACATAGACCAATGAGGAGATTGAACTTGGAGAAGTCATGATGACTTGGTTACCTTGGAGGAGCATTCTCATTCCCCACTCTTGGTCTACATGACAATTTATCATTTGAAAGGTATTTCTCATTATTGCTTTTAGATGTCTTCATGCTTTGATTCTCATGGAATGAGTTGAATCATGATGTTTGAATTAGGATACTCATTTTAGGATTGGTTTAGCATGCATCTTTATGCTTTCTTTCATGGATATGGATCTTGAACAACTATTAGATGATTCTGAAGGATTCATTGTGAGAGATGGAGAGCATGGTTATCTCGTTATGCAATATGATTACATTCATTGATGTTGAGTTTAGGAGATGCATTGGGCATATTTCCTGAAATAGGAAATGAAATAGTTTTGATCTTCTATGAGAGGCTTACATCCATGTTGATTTAATTAGATATATGTGTTATATTTGATCTTGGTGATTGAACGGTTGGATGTTGTTAAGGTTTTTCTCTTGGGGTTGTGAAGGAGATCATACTTGACACAATTGGCATTTAAGAGGTGTATGTAGGAGGATTTTTCTACAAGTACATGATGTGTAGAGGTTCTCTCTTTGGTCTTGGTTATCTTCTTGGATGTTTCTTTTCACATTACATTGGTTTAAGATTTGGTTGGAGTTGTAGTGATCAGTAGCATGTGGTCATGTTTTTTTGCTCATGTTCTTGGGTGATGACATGGAGGTTCTTAATCTCTTTCTTTTGTTGGGTGTGGAGAACTTGGGAGAGTTGTGAAGACTTGTGGTGAGAGCTATTCTGTTATTTAATTACAAGTTGTGCATATCATTGTGGATGATTCCTTGAAACTACATGTTTACACTCTCTATGTTATTCTATTAGTAGAATTGGTATGCCTTGATCTTGTCAGATTTGAAGTTACCCGTGCAGTGGGAAGTTTCTGGATGTGTTTTGTCTTCTTCGACTGGTCGGCACATGAAGCTTGTATTTGTTGTTGATGGGTTGGTTATGGAGTGGCATGATTTTGTTGATGTGGATACCTTGGAGGTATGTGTGATTGGATAGAGTAGCACTTGTTGTGTATGCTATTTTTAGTCACATGGGTTGATCAGTTGGATGGGTGTAGTCAGTGTTCTAGTTTTTGTTCTAATTGGTGTTCTATCTTGTCTCCAGAGAATGTCTTCAGAAATATTTTCATGTTGAGGGTTTTGAAGTTAATGTTGTGATGCTTATGTATATCTTGTGAGCACAGTGAAGTGGTGGTAGTATGTTATAGCCTTTTCTATCAGATGGATCCGGTGCTTATGTTCTTTAGACTGGTGCATATTCACCATGGCTCGTTCCTTTCCTTTGGAGGATGATAGGAATTGTTGCTTGAGATGGTGGACATCTTAGATGTTGGTGCAAGTGTCTTAGTGGAGAATGGAAGCATTGGGTGAGGATCTTATTGGTTGCATGGATGGATGATATAGTAACTTCTAGCTTTGGAAGGAGCCGATAAGTTCTTCATCAAGTGGGAGAATGTTGAGAAATGTGACTCAAATTTACTCGATTGATCGACTTCCTGGAGCAGTTGTGTTCTTCCCTTATTCAGCCTATATGTCACGGGATCACTGAAAATCCTAATTTTGGAACTCATGTCGTGGGGTTGTGGAAATTCATAACTTTCCAATAGACCTATCACTAGATCGCAAAAATTTGAAACTTTGAAACCTATATCACGAGGTTTTGAATTTTCATAACTTTCTGACTTAGTGACATTGGGGTTCTTGTGCTTATTGGCATGTCGCAGGTTTTGGGAATTTCATAACCTCCAATGGAGGTTGTGAAGTTTATCTTTTTAGGGACATAGCGATCCTGAGTGAGCATTGGTTTTTCAGCAGTGACGTGGATGTCATGGTGATTGTAGGGACCATAGTGTATCAGTTAAAGGTGACCTCAATCTACAGTTGCGATGTGCTTGATCTAACCCTGCTCGTTTATTCCACGCTCCTTTGTGGTGAGAACCAACACTCTTATGAAGTGAGCAGAATTGACTGAGTGTTTGACACCTATCAGCTTGATCAATGATGATTCAAATCAACTGTGCTTGCCAGCCCCGTGCCTCTTGTGGTGGGTCTCAAGTGACTCCTGTGGGGTGTGCAGGCTTCAGACACGTGCCATGGTGGACCCGACCAATTCCAAGTTGTTATGTGGTACAATGGTTGTCTCGATGAATTATGAAGAGCACCTAGGTGGGACCTGATGGATGCTAAGGTGGATAGCGGTGATCACATGATGTCATGTTGGGAGTTAAATATTTAAGTATTTATCGAGAGAGTTGTTGCGAATATTGTAGATTCCCTTTTGATTATTTAGAATTACACAAGCAGTGTACATGTGTCTTGATGGACCTTGGCCACGACAAGTGGTATATGAAGGAGAATTGACAATTGGAAAGCGATGGTTGGTTGCCGACTATTGACAGATTAAATGATGATCGACTCAACAAATTTGAACTGTATTGTAACTGTTTATTTGTGGAAGATTGAACTAAACCGTTTCTAGTTGGAATGTTGTAACTAGGGTTAGGGTTAAGAATGAATGTTATAAAACCCTAGAACAATCTGCAATGAAAAAAGAGAGGTGAGATCGAAGTAGGGTTATGTTGCCAAATTTTCTCAAGATGGAACAAGATGTAAACTCTGTAAAGGCTTAGAGCCTGAATTGTATTTGTATCTATATTTTGTTGCTGAATAATATAATGGTGATTTGGGCTTTTGGAGTGTGGGGTTTTTTACCCATAAGGGTTTTCCCCATGTAAATTTGTGTGTTCATGTTTTATGTTCCATCTTTCATGTTTAATGGTTTTACATGATTGAATCTATTTAATGGTGTTTTTTTTAACTAGTTTAATTAGCATTCATTTTTCTCTAAGGGTCAATGTGGGAAATGAACTATATATGTCTGATTTTGCCTTGTGGCATAATAGTTCGTGTCTTTGAGGCAATTTGATGAAATAAAAGCTATTGAATGCACTTCTGATCTTGGATGTTTCTTTCTGAGATGACCCATATTTCCCAACACTTTCCTCCTTTTTCTCTCCAAAACATGTTTGTGATTTAAAAATTTACAAGCAACTCCACAATGCCACACTATAGAATAGGTAGACATTAAATTTGTATATCAAAAGTATGAATTTATGTATTTTTTTCCTTTAGAATTTAAGACCCCAAAAAATTTACCTTAGACTTATGTTAGATTGGTCTTTAATTTTTTTTTTTTGCATTGCATAAAAATTATAAGTAAACTTGAAAATTTAAGCTTCTTTCTAACTTAGAATTCAATTTAAAATCAAAAACTAATACTCAAGTTATAAATTATAAGTTTCTTGAAGCATGAAAGTTCTTCCAATGTGTTAGTAGGGTCACTTAGTGTAACACCCAGGAAGGACAAGATTGTTGAGCGCAGTGGTACGAGGGAAGATTATTTTGTTATTAATAAAAATTTACCTATTTCATGCATGATAGGGAAATTGAAAGTAAAACCTTTATATGAATATCTATATGTTGTGATATTTTGAATCATCGAGGATGATGATTCATAAGAGGAAGGGTATGTTATACCCCATTGTGTATTTACGAGTTACTTTTACTTTTATGAGTTATATGATTTTAAATGCAAGATTATGACTTTGATATGCTTAATGGATGAATGAAATGAATGAATATGTGTTATGATGTGATTAATTTTCAAATGTTTAATGATGCAAATGATATATGATGAATATGGTTTTTATGTTATTAGTAACTTCATTATGATGCACTAAGTTGGATGCAGGAAAGAATCAATCCCTATAGTAAAATTCAATGTAAAATCACAAACTAATACTCAAGTTATAAATTATAACTTTATTTGAAAATTGATCTCTAACATAAGTGACCATTTAATGTTTGCATGTGAAGGTCACTTTGTATGCTAAGTAATCTTCAACTCTTTCTCATTTGTCTTAAATGTTTTAAGTGCATGGAAACTTTTCCTACATTTCACTAACATTTGGTCTTCTCACAAATTCTAAATTTTGGATATTAATGGATTAGTGGTTGGTTTTCCATGGTTTTCATTCAATTTCACCATATTCTAGGGGAGAGGACGCAATAGTTGAGTATGTTTCAATAGTTGCGATAGTATTTGTTTATACAATGCCCAATATTTTTATCAATATTGGACCAATAATTGTGACATGACTACCCATAATTAAACATAATGTATTCATTTGATCTAAAAATAAACCAATCATGTGATGTCACATCAGCGCTCAACTACCTATGATGTGAATGCACAAGTATTGGTCAACTACATCTTGACAAAAAACATGATGGTGTGGCTCTGAAACGGAAGCTATAATCAAGGTACTTGCCAAGTAAGTTGCTATAAAAAAATGGGAGTGATTTGAAATTTCCACATAGGATAATTAGAAGTGTGAAGTTAGGGTGCTCAACTACTGGGTCCTCTCCCCTAGGTCATGCCTTTATTTTTCCTCTTCACTTATTTTGAACTCAAGGTTTACAATATTATTCTCTCTTTAGTAATAGATAGGGTTGTGTTGGTTTGAATAGGGTTTTTACTTGACTAGTTCATCACTTAAGTTCTACTTACACTAGTTACTTAACTTTACTTAGGATACACATAGGATAATTATCACTTTATGTCTAAAGTCCTAATATTAAGACATGTGTCATAATATTATGTAATCATATGTCTCACCTTGGTCTATATGACCAAGGGGTTCTCTTTGTATTCTTAATTAGTCCATTGTAATATATCTTTTGCATCCTTTAATAGAATAGCATTATTTTCTCATATTTGATCTTTCTTTCACTTTCATTGAAGTTCCTAGATCTTGAGTGGCTACATCTTCAGTGAAATCTTGCATGGTATAGAAAAATCTATACCAAATCTTACATGGTGTAAAAGCTTGTGGGATTACTCTTGTTATTGTTTATTGAGAGATATAGGTTACAAATATTGGTGGATCTTAAGAAGTTAAGTATTCTCTTTTCTTGCATCATATGATGACCTGGATAATAAAAACTTAAAAGAGATACCAGATTTTGAGGAGTTACATCTCTATGGATTTATATTGTAATTTCATATCAAAGCATGTTTGTGCAAATCTGATCTCACCATTGAGTTTAGGGTGTTGACAAAAGATATTTTAACCTTTTGACTTATCTAGACTGGACATGTGAGGTCAAATCTATAAGGGTTTGAAGTTGGGAGGTGCTTGTTAGATCCATAAGGTAGCTATAATTTTAGAGCATTTTGGGTCAAGCTTGACCCTGCCATTACATCATGACCGACAATAACCCCATCATCAACAATAGCTAACTGCAAAATCCTAAATATTTATCTAGTGTACCTTGTCCTAATTGACCAAACATGCCACGTAGATAATTCCCCTTCACCTTAAGTCTCCTAGACAGTTAAATAATCATATTATTTGATTATCCCCCTTTTCATCTCACCTCACAAATAACAAATAATTAGGTCATCTCACAATAATGGGTCCCAAACTTGGGACATCTTGATTTTTGCCTAAAATCACATATTTTTTAGAAAAAATAATGATTTAAGCCTTGATGGGTTCCATCTAAAGGATTTTAATTTAAGAGGGTTAGATAAGACCCCCTTAGATCAAAACACCTTGGATTAAACCCCTCTAGTCTTGAATCATACCCATAGTGGAGTGTCCTTCACATCTATCAAAATGTTGGGGCTGATGCAAGAAGTTGGGTCCACAAAAAGCTCAAAAAGTGGAAGTATTTTTGTTGTTTTTCAAAATTTGTCACACTTGAACTGAAAATTTGAGGCACTTACACAATGAATCTTAAAACATGTCAGTAATATGAAAGTTATCATTTTGAATCTAGTTTCCAAATATGTAATTTATTCAAATACCTAGATGATAAAAATTAAATTTTGATAGGGATGTATAAAAATCACTTTTTAGAAGTCCCTTTTTTTTTACTATACCATGCAATGTACAGACACCACTTTTTGACCCAAATAAAAGTATTTTTCTAATTCCTTTTGTGGAAAGAGAGCTAACAACATGAAGATTGATGAGGAGATTTTTTTGTAATTTTTTTTTGAATATTTTTTTTATTGAATTTTTATTGGCCTTAATTGTTGTTTTAAAAAATCAATGTGTACAGACAACATAATTGGACCTAAACTAAACATTTTTTAATCTTTTTTTTTTTCATTTTGTAGAGAATTGTCTAAAGATTGATGCCATATAATTTTTATACAAGAAACTTAACCAAAAAAATGTTATTAAAAACAAAAATTCCTGATATTTCAAGTTGAAGTACTAGTTTTCTTAGAAATTAATTAAAAAATAACAAATATAATCCAATCTTAATAAAAATTATATATTTGGAAACTAGACATCATTTTCTCTAATGGGTTTTAATTTTATAGATTGATTAAAAAAAAAAGTTCATTAGTCATATCGCCAAAGTTGAACATTCTTCTTCAATCTGCCTTAGTTGTTTAGTTGCATGTAAAAGGCTAAGGATCGGATTTACAAGCCTTTCCTGAGCCTAAAAACAAGGCTACATGTGGGTTGTGGATTCCAATTTTAAATAACGTGTATGCATTATTGAAACATGTATGGTTTATTTAAACAAAACAGGCATGTGTTATATAACGCGTACGCATTATGTATTTACCCATCAGGTAAAAAGAATGCGTACACATTTCTAGAATAGAATGCCTACACATTTTTGATATATCCATTTACCCCCGATTTGAAAAATACTGATAGAGCACATTTTTTCTGCAACATTCATTTTCTACAGTACGATCTGAAAGCTCCATTTTTTGCATTTTTTATTGCAATTTTATCTTGTGCAAGGTATATTCTATTCAAACTGTTGGAAGAGACAAGTGCAAGTTGAATTTTCTAAAGTGGAATCAACTACAAGAACATTTTACAAGAAGATTTTGAAAAAGAGAACTTTTGGATGCATTCATGATGTTGTTGTACTTCAAAGTTTATAAAAGAAAGGATCTTCATAGTACATAGTTTTGTATGAATATTTGAAGGAGATGGAAATTTGAAAATAGGTTAAGAATAATTTGTTTTGTTATCAAAAAGGGTTTGGTAACCATGGGATCAAAGCAAAGGCAAAGAAAAAAATGTAGAAAGTTAATGACACCCAAAGAAATTCAAGCAAATAAAGAAATGGAAGCAAAAAGACAAAGGGATAGAAGAGAAAGGATTCGTCAAATGAAAAATCTGGAAGCATCTAGTTCCATGAATGTTGAAGAGGAAATAATGAAGGATGAAATGAATGTAGATGATGCAAATTTGGAGATGTTGAATATGGAAGAAAATACAATAATGGAGACAAAACCAACTATGACTTCAACTTCAACTTTGAATGATATGGAATTAACAACTATGCAAACAACTTCAAGTATGTCTTCAAATCCACCTGAGCCCAATGATATGAAAAATGCACCTATTCAAACAATCCATCTAGGTATGTATTCAAACCCAAGTCTTGATAATATTGATCTTAGTTATTTAGATGAAGCTGGGTACATCATTGATAGTATCAATAATTCTAGGGTTGAAACAATACAAAAACAAAAAAAATGATGAAATATCTTATAAGAATGCAAATGAGAATTAAACCCCTCATTATGATGAAAATGAGAATGAAATCCCTTTTATGTTTGAAAATGAAAATGAAGCCCCTTCCATGAATGAAAATGAAACCCCTTCTATGGATGAAGATGAAAATGTTTTTTTTACAATTGAAAAAGATATGCTAGATAACCTTCATGGTAAAGTTTCTTGGAGACAAATGAGAACTTATGGAAATAAAATATATAGAATGTTTTTTTATAGAGAGAAATCAGGATTTCAATGTCAACTCATGCTGCAATTGATGAGATCCTCAAAAATGAGAAATGTGATGAAAAATTAGGTATTTTTGTAAAACCAAAAAAGAAAGATGATTCAGTAGAAAAATTCATATCTAGTGTTGCTAATGCTATTGACTTAATAGGTAAGAAAAGTATTTATAAAGATAATAATGTAGCTCGTCGTGTAATAACAACTACTCTAGTTAATAAAGCAACTTCAAATAAAAGAATGTTAAGTAAGATTAGTAAATGTATAAAATTGAATCCTAAAATTTTGATAGGAGCTTCTAAAAGAAGAGAAAGTATTGCAAATGATCCAATTGATCGATGTTGGAGTTTTAGTGGTAGACTCCCAAGATCAGACATGAAATTAACTAATGAAATTAAATCTTTAATCATTTTTTTTTGGCATGATAATACAAGAGTATCACCTAACATTAGTTATGTCTTAAAATTAAGGGTGGGTTCCAAAATTTGTGAACCTCATCCAAAGCATCTCTTAGATATGATTCAAACTAAATTATATAATTTTTTTTAGATGATTCGATCTTACCATTTAATATTAGCATAAGTCAAAGATCATTCGAAAAGTGTAAACCTTGGTATGTTAGAATTAATAAACAACAAATCTCTTGTTGTTGTAAGACTCATGTACAATTTCGTTATTATATTGATATTTATTGATATGTACGATGCATGTTACATTCTAACCAAATTATGCAGGATATTTGTGGTATTAATATGCCACCTGAAACAATCAAAGATTTTATAGCAAGTTTGTTTTGTGAACCCTCTAATGGAAACTTATTTTATTTAAAAGTATGTATTTATGGAGAATACAATAGATGTGGTAACTTTTTGTTATTAGGAGAATGTATGCATGAAAGTAGTTTAGATGAATTTTGACAACAATTAGTGGATGTAAAAATATTTAAAAATGTTGAATATTCTTTAAAAGGTGGAAAATTTAGAAAATGTTGTGAGCTAATTGTGGAAAAATTTAGTGTGCATGCATTTATTAAAGAGTTTAAAGATATGATTGTACCTAAATATGTTAAACACTCTCAGTATGCTCATTAGCTTGATAATAAATTTTGTTTATGTAAAAAAACATTCCCAATTGGAACTATATTATCAGTTGATTTTGCTGAAAATTATACTCTTGCTCCATAAGAAGAAATTCAATCATAGTATTATAATTCAATGCAAGTAGCTATATTTGTTCATATTGTTTATAGACATTCAGATGATAGTAGAGAAGATAATAGAATTTTTTTGAGAGAGTACAATTTTTGTGTAAGTGATAATCAATTCCATTCATCTAAGTTTGTTCAATATTGTTTTGATATATCTTATAAAAAAATAAAAGAGAGAGGAATTCAAATGAGAGAACATCCCATATGGTCAGATAATTGCATGGGTCAATTCAAGAATGCTAGAATATTTTATTGGTTCTGTAGAGGTCATAAGGAAAACAATATCCATCACATGTGGAGTTTTTTTGAAGCTGGACATGGTAAGGGAGAACACGATGGAGCAAGTGCATGTGTGAAAATAGCTCTTACTAGAGAGCAACTAGAATTTAAGGATGCTACGAAATTCAAAGATGCACGTGCAATTGTAGATTGGTGCAATACCAAATTATCTACAAGAACAAGTGAGAGCTCAATAATTCAACTCTTCTTTTGGTTAGTTGAAGAAAAGGATATTTTTTGTTGACAAGATTGTGAAACAATTTATGGATTTGCAAAATGGCATTCATTTAAGAGTTTGAATGCAAACACATGGACACTATGGATAAGGGAGTTGGAATTATTTTGTCAATTTTGTATTGCAGGTGATTGGGAAGCATGTGAAAATATAGAATGGGTCGAACAATGGCAACAAAGAGCCTTAACACCTACATCGACACATATTGAACATGGAACACCAATTGAAGATAATCAAGTGTTTGCATCAGATGATTATGATCGTGTTTCGGATCTTGAACAAGAAGGTACATTAAATTAAATTGAATTTTATATGTATGCATGTTTATATGTGAATTAAATATAAGTCACTCTTTATTGAATTTTTTATTTATTTTTGCAGGACATGTGTATGTTGTTGTTGCACCTGAGGGGAATGAAGAGGAGACAAAGTATTGTTTGGCTAGATGTGTTGAGAGAAAACATAAGTTGGTACATCCTAGAGTGGATGATGATAACTTTGAGTATCCAACTAGTTAGGTGGTTGTTTTTGGCACCTGGATTAAAAAAAAATTGATAAGAAAGAATGGCTTGCCTGCATTTGAAGATTATGAAATACACAAGAAGATTATACATTATTCACATTTGATTTTGGTGACCAATATAAAACTAGTTAGATATCAAGGGAGGCCTACTAATAAAGTGTTATGGACACTTTGAATGGATGAGCATGAGACAATCATAGATGCACTAAAAAAAAAGAGGATGTAGATGGTACAACATAGTAAATAAATATTGGTAAGTATATATATTTAATTGATAGTCAATATGTAGTTAAAAATTTATCACATATACATGTCTATATATATATTTGTCTTTAGTCATTTCCTAATTAAATTTTTATATCATTTTTGTTTCAAGTCTCCCAAAACTAGATGCATTACAAAAAAGAGAGGACATGCATATATATTACAATGGAATTAAAATCTAGAAAAAGGTAAGTATATATAGTTCTAAATACATTTAATTGATAGTATAAATATAGATTTAAATAGTTAAATTTCATTTTATAAAGAGTTTATAATTGATTTCATATCCCCTTAAGTCATTTTCTTAGGACTCCTTAAGCCATCCTCTTATGTACCATTAATCCATCCTCTTGCATCCCCTTAAGTCTCTCTATTAATTCCCCTTAAGCCATCCTCTTAGGACCGATTAATCCATATCCTTGTATATCTACCCTTAATCCATCCTATTTCATCCCATTAAGTCACTCTCTCAACACCCCTTAAGCCATCCTCTTAGGACCCCTTAAGCCATATCCACATATATCTACCCTTAATCCATCCACTTGCATCCCCTTAATTCACTCTCTCAACACCCCTTAAGCCATCCTCTTAGGACCTCTTAATCCATATCCTCATATATCTACCCTTAATCCATCCACTTGTACCCCCTTAAGTCACTCTCTCAACACCCCTTAATCCATATCCTCATATATCTACTCTTAATCCATCCACTTGCATCCCCTTAAGTCACTCTCTCAACACCCCTTAAACCATCCTCTTAGGAACCCTTAAGCCATCCTCTTATGTACCATTAATCCATTCTCTTGCATCCCCTTAAGTCTCTCTATTAATTACCCTTAATCCTCTTAGGACCCCTTAATCCATATCCTCATATATCTACCCTTAATCCATCCTCTTTCATTCTATTAAGTCACTCTCTCAACACCCCTTAATCCATCCTCTTAAGACCCCTTAAGCCATATCCACATATATCTACCCTTAATCCATCTACTTGCATCCCCTTAAGTCACTCTCTCAACACCCCTTAAGCCATCCTATTAGGACCCCTTAAGCCATCCTCTTATGTACCATTAATCCATCCTTGTACATCTACCCTTAATCCATCCTCTTACATCCCCTTTATTCATCTCCTAGGATTTAGGTACTATGGTTTACGGTTTAGGGTTTCTAGGGTTCATGAGATGCTTAGAATAACAAATCTATATGGGCTAATGGTTTAAGGTTCATCTCCTAGGCTTTAGGTCCTATTGTTTATGGTTTAGGGTTTCTAGGGTTCATGAGATGCTTAGAATAATAAATCTATATGGGTTCATTGTTTAGGGTTAATCTCCTAGGCTTTAGGTCATATGGTTTATGGTTTATGGTTTCTAGGGTTCATGAGATGCTTAGAATAACAAATCTATATGGGTTAATGGTTTAGGGTTCATCTCCTAGGATTTAGGTCTTATGGTTTATGGTTTAGGGTTTCTAGGGTTCATTAGATGCTTAGAATAAAAAATATATATGGGTTAATTGTTTAAGGTTCATCTCCTAGGCTTTATGTCCTATTATTTATGGTTTAGGGTTTCTAAGGTTCATGAGATGCTTAGAATAAAAAATCTATATGGTTTAATGGTTTAGGGTTCATCTCCTAGGTTTTAGGTCATATGGTTTAGGGTTTAGGGTTTAGGGTTTCTAGGATTCATGAGATGATTAGAGTAACAAATCTATATGGGTTTCTAGGGTTTCAACTCCCCTTAATCCACCCTTTTGCATCCCCTTAATCGACCCTCTTGCATTCCTTAAGTCACTCTCATAATTCCCCTTAATTCGTCCTCTTAGGACTCGTTAAGCCATATCCTAGGGTTCATGACATGAATCCCCTTAATCCACCCTCTTACATCCCTTTAATTCATTCTATCAACTCCCATTAATTCACCCTCTTGCATCCCTTTAAGTCATTCTATCAACTCCCCTTAATCCACCCTCTTGCATCCCTTTAATTCATTCTATCAACTCCCCTTAATCCACCTTCTTGCATCCCCTTAAGCCATCCTTTTAAAGGACCCTTAAGTCATATCCTCTTACATCCCCTTAATTGACCCTCTTGAATTCCTTAAGTCACTCTCATAATTACCCTTAAGCCATCCTCTTAGGGCCTATTAAGCCATATCTTAGGGTTTATGAAATCCATCCCCTTAATCCACCCTCTTACATCCCTTTAAGTCATTCTATCAACTCCCCTTAATCCAACCTCTTGCATCCCCTTAAGTCATCCTCTTAAAGGACCCTTATTTCATATCCTCTTACATCCCCTTAATCAACCCTCGTGCATTCCTTAAGTCACTCTCTTAATTCCCTTTAAGCCATCCTCTTAGGACCCGTTAAGCCATATCCTAGGGTTCCTGACATGCATCCCCCTAATCCACCTGCTTACATCCATTTAAGTCATTCTATCAAATCCCCTTAATCCACCCTCTTGCATCCCTTTAATTTATTCTATTAACTCCCCTTAATCCACCCTCTTGCATCCCCTTAAGTCATTCTCTTAACTCCCCTTAAGGAATTCTCTTAGGACCCCTTAAGCTTTATCCTCTTAGGTCCCCTTAATCCATCCTATGACAAACAACACTTTAATTTGTAAGGAATTAATAAGATCCAATTTTCTAACTTTTACTATATATTGTTCTTTTCTCGCATGAATTATTTAGTTAAAAGACTCGTAAAAACTATAGTTACTTTACTTACATTAATTATTTTTGCAAGTTCTCATCAAGTCGGTCTACCATGTGATTGTCACTGTAATTTTTTTTATCAAGAGACTATGTAAATATCAATTTGTGGTCTTGACCTAAAATTTGATAAGCTTTAATTGTATCTTCATGCACATATATGTTTCATCATGTTATATAGTTGTATTAAACATCAATATACATTATATATGTTTGTTCGATGTATGAACTTAATGAACTTATTAGTCACTTTTTAAATATCTTGTTCCAATTTTATCTTATACAAATCATGTCTTGTATTTACCACATTTTTTTATAATTTTTCAATTGTATATAGATTATACATTTTATACATACAAGGAGATAGATTTTTGTTCAATGATTCAAATATTTGCTAGAATTGGAAAATAGTTAAAATTACATGCCCTTAATTTATTATGAATATGATCTAAACTATTTAAGGAATTTTTTAATTTGTCACCTAACTATGTGATCAATTATATATATAATTTGATTCTAGATAAGACTTTATATAGTGCGTATTACTTGAAAATTAGATAAAATATCTATACAAGTACATGAGTGCATATAATCATCAAAATGAACATAACATGATCATAATTTAGTGCATATATAATCATCATATTAAAGTCAACTGATATAAATAAACACAAACATGATAATATTGATCGATATAATGTATGTGAAATAGTCCATGAAATATCATGATCAAAATGTATATGTCAAGTCTAACACATATATTTAAATAAAACTAGAGATCTATAGTCCATAAAATTTTAAACCATCTAACTATCAGGGCAATCATTCAAATCGAGTCTCCTCTTTGCTCCACGTGGACTAGTTGTACCAGAAAAATGTTGTAAAAGAGTCCAAGAAACTTGAAATTAGATTTAAAGTTAATTCAATTTTTGATATAATTTAACATATATACTTGAAAATATAAACTTGATAAAAATAAATTTAATTATTAAATATCTAGTAAATACAGTAAAAATGAATTTTAGTATGCATAAATTACCATATGATCATGTGAATCTATTGGCACATTTTTTTCAACAGGTAGCATAACTGTCAATCGAGAAGGTCCAAATGCTTGATCTACTATATCCTACATATTCATATAAAGCAAACAATATGTTAAAACCTCGAATATATATTTAAAAGGCCCCTAAAAATTGTATAGGAGATTTAGTAAAGTTTACAACCTCGAATGATATGACCTCATGATCACACATTTGATATTTCTCATGCATAAATGTTGATGATATCTCAAGTGCGCCTGCCATGGGTATCACATGAAATACCTGCATATAGATACAATAATGTATAGATCATTCACACATGTGTACAAATTCAAATTAAATTAGATCTATGATGTGTATTTAATTTTAATTTTTTGTTTTTTTGAAAGCATGCACCTGAGTTGATGATGACATAGGAGCACTTGCCACAACTTATGGTTGGTTGGTACTCGGTATCACATGACCTCCTTGCATCTAGATATAATATATCATTTCACACATGTGTACAAATTCAAATTAAATAAGATATTTCCACATAAATTAAAATATATATTGGTTTGTACTTGACCAAAAGGTGAGCCCACTTCTACAACACTCAAAATACAGACACAATCATATTGAGATACAGGCATCCTGTCATCATGCATCTACACCAAACACTTCTTGAATTAATATTATATTATATATAATTTGATGTTATTATTTACATGAATTTTGGACATTTCAAACAAATTATTTAAATGTGCTTAAGTTCAAAAGATGAACATACATGTGTAGGATGATCCTCAGAATATAGTAAATCCATATATTCAACTTCGTCCTAGATGCATGTGGGTCACTAGAAGTGGATGCCTGAGTATGCCCATAGCCTGAGCCTCCATGATTTGTATTGCCTACTTTAGCCGCCACATGCGTAGTCTGATGAGTGAGATGTCCTGAAAGATAACTCAATGCTCCTAATGTCAACAACATTGCCTGCTACTGAAATACAACGGGAACACCAAGAGAAGGAGGAGAAAAAATTGGAGCAATTGGAGCACATCCCTAAGGATCGACATGTGCTCCTAATCTATGTTGGGGCATGCCACCCCCAACTCCCTGAAATGACCTCATATCAAAGTAGTTGGGTTTTAAACCCAACTCAAAATTAGCCCATAAATTTCTCAAAAATTATAGGGGCACCTCACAATTTCCATGCGGTGGAGTATCAAACACCATCCACCATCTATCACAAAATTTTTTAGCTATCTACATGTGCCTACACCATTTAATTGAAATTCATTTTGTGGTGGGTGAAATTGGTTCATTTGTTTGGAGGCTAAAGAAATGTTGGAAAATGGCTTGTTTGGTAATTTTAAGGTCATTAATTTCTTTATAGGACAATCCACCTACATAGAATTGTCTCCTCTCTTCTCTCCATTGATGGAACCTATCTAGGTCCGCATTAATAGATTGAAAAAAATTGACAACAGGTTGTATTGAAGATACAAACCATGCGAGATGGGGGGGATATTAGGCTCCTTTTTTATCAAATCTATATTTTCCTGAATCATATTAAGGTTTTCTCTAATGCTCTCTCTTAACTAAGCCTAATCTACTATAGGGTGTGGAGGGTTAGGAGGTGGAGAGTATGGAGGTGTGTGGTCTTTTTGTGGTGGAAAATCTAGATGTATGGGACATTCAGTTTGTGCATTAGGTATAAAATCCTCTAGGTTAAGTTCAAGCTCCATATGAATAATGAAATGGAAACTACATGTTAAACAATTCAAAAATATATATCAACAAACTATTTAACTAATGTACACAATTTGAAAGTTATTTAAATCACATTGAATGTGCACAAATTCAAAATTCATTTCATTTGAAGACACATTCAATCTATAACATTAAAAAATCCATAACATAAAAATCTATACCATGTACACATTAAATTATACAATTAAAGTCATACATACATGTACCCTCAAGGTTGAAATTGAGCACTTTATCTTCTAGTAACCATATGGTTTCATTTTCCTTGCAAGGTTAAAATTGAGTCCAGTGTGTGGTTGTTAATTTCAAATTATTGTATCGTTCTATGTTGGACTAATGAATGTCATGCCTTAGTGATGCTTTTTAGATGATTCTATGTATGTACTAACCTATGCATTGGTTGTCAATGAAAGATTCCTCCTAGGCATCATGTCACTCATCAAAGCAGGAATGAGGGGAAGGCTAAGAACCCACCTATAAATCCTATTCGTGGTCCTCAAGTTATTGATGTCCTTCAAGATATAATAGTAAGGGGCCCTCATCAAGAGGCATCTATGTGTGAGAATTTGTAAATTAATGTAATAAAGAAGGTGGATGCAAATCTATGTAGATTGAATGCATTTTTAAAGGTGTTGTAATGACCTAGAAATTGAGAGATTCTTAACATGTATTTGTGGGTAACTACAAAGTATTACATTTTCTAGCAAAGAGGTACTATAGGACACTTGCAATAAATTGGTTGTATTACTACAAATCACTTGCAACCTAAAGGTAATGTAATTTATTGTGAAAAAGGGGAAACCAATACAATAGATGACTTATATCATAGAAAGGTTAGAGGAACTTGCAATTTTATTTCAGATTTAGACATTTAAATTATCTTAGATTTATTATGAGATGTAGATAGTGGGAGGTCAACTAGTGTTTGTGTTTATTTTTATAGTGGTGGGGATGGGAGAGCAATGTTAGATAAATTTAATAATATGAAGAATGTTGCAAATATGTTAAAAACGCTAATAAAAATAATTAGGTTTAGATAGTGCGATGAAACTATTAGTCTCACATCCCCTAGTAAATAGTTCACAAAAATGATTTCCAATGATCTTATTGAGTCAAAGACCTATAATATGAAGGGTTCGTTGTTACCACGAACTAGATAATGAAACTAAAAATGGAGATAATTTTCACACCAAGGTCATACAATTTTAATAAAATCCTACCTACATTACCTAAAACTAGTTATTTAACATCTTTTAGTACTTTTGCAACCCTTCCAAGAAGAATCATCAAGTATATCTAAAAAATTTACACTATAATTTAAATCAATATGTATATTGTAATTAAGATACCTAAAATATCTAAGGATTCAAGTTATTACATTTTGTGTACATGGAAAGGGTTCATATGTTGAGTTGTATAAGTGCTTCTACATCAAAACTTTCTAGAGGATGACATATTTTTCATAATTCATCTAGGTATTTTATGTTATTTACCTTTAATAAATGGGGTGGAAATTATAAATAGTTTTGAGTTAGGTCTAGGTCATTGGTTTATTAAGTGAATCCCCTAAAAGAAGGTCATAAACTTATTTTTAGCTCTATCTTGATAATTAAACTATAGCCAAATTTGATGATATACATGAATTGAAACATGATCAATACGAAGGGGAAAAATAACAAGATTCAAGATAACTACTCTTACCTAGGGTTTTAGGTTTTAGGTTTTGGGTTGAGAGTTTAGGGTTTTAGGTTTAGATTTTAGGGTTTAGGGTTTTAGGTTTAGGTTTTAGGGTTTAGGTCCTAGGATTAAGGGTTTTAGTTTTTAGGCCTTTTTTTTGGAACCTAGGGTTAGGCTTTTGATTTCTAAATTAAATGTGTCTAATTTAGGTTAAATTCTAGTTAATTTAGGTTTAGTTTCTTTTCTTTTCAATTTACAATGTAACATTTTTGGTTTTGTTGATGTTTTGGTTCTTTAAATGCAATTTAAAAACTATAAAATATTGAATGTAACAAACAAAACAGACAAAAACTAAATAAAAGTTACAAAATACAAATGTAAGATATAAAGGAAAAAAAAATAGAATTCAACCAAACTGGAGGTCGCTAAGGTTGGTTGTGTCGATAGGAGGAGGTGGTAGCAAACAATTGGTTGAATTCGACCCTTTGAAACACGTACATGATATCTGCTCTCCCTCAGGTGTGGCTAAAACGAACTGTGAAAATGAATTACACAGTCCTTAATTTAAAAAATTAAATAGCTTTACAAAACACGTACGCATTACAAACATGTACACGTTCTTAAAATGTGTACGCGTTTTAGGCTGTGTACTCGAATCTGAATGCATACGCATTCGGATTTAGGCTCAGGTACTCAAACCAAAGCATGTATGCATTTTTTAAAAATGCATACGCTTTTCTTGCGATTTTTTTTGTTTTGGCCGAAACTTCCCCTCTTCATGGACCCAACTTCTTGTTTTTACCCATTCAAAATAATATTTTTTTCTTTACCTTTTGAGGGATCAAATAAAGTCATTTAAAAATTATGTTTTGTAAGTATGTGGCCCTTATTATAAGCTTTCCAAAAGTATAATTTTGAATATTTTAAATTTTATTATTATATTTATATTTTATTTCTTTTGAATGTAGGTTTTTCACCAAACATCAAGGTATTTGTTTCACGCACATGGGAAAATTAAAAAATAAAGAAAAATTCTAAAAATAATGTATGCCCTTGGTATTTATGTCCTTGTTTCGACATAAAACAAAATAATTTAAATACATACTGTAGACATCCAAATTTGATCACTTCCATATGATCAAAATCGTCTACTCTATTCATCTATTTCATTAATAGTGATTAAATAATTTATTTAATCATTATTTCATTTTCTACCTAAGGTTCTTAAAGTATGTAATAAAATAAATTAAATATTTTACCCTATCCCTTTTCTTCTCTAAATTAAATAAATATGAAAAATTATTTAATTTAGTCTTTTAACCCATTTGGATTAAAATCAATTTTTAATTCTCCTTTTTCTCTCTCCTTGTCACATTCTCCATAACCCTCTTTTAATCCAGATTAAATTAATTAATCTGTGATTAGGATGTGCATCACTTAATCTTGATTAAGTGTTACATCCTCCATAATCTCCCACTTGCCTCTAATCTCTCATTAATTATCCTAATCCTGTGTTTGCACAACCTTAATCAAAATCATTAGCCACATTTAGCTTACCTTTTTTGGTCAACCTTCCCACTTACCATTTTTTTCTTGAACTCTCTTTCCCATGTGAATTTTTAATTCACATTTATTTGTCCAAGACTCCTCTCTTCCCCATGTGAATTTTTAATTCACTTTTGTCTTCCCAAGGTCTTCCCCATCCTCATGCAAGGGTCTAGAAGGCTTGACTTGTCACTTTACATGTGCCAAGGACTTCTAGAACCTTGGACTTGTCACATCACCCACATGTGACAAATCTCCAACTTTTTGGAGACCTTCTTTTACCCATTAAACTCTCCAATGAATGTAACTTTTTAATTTGTATTTATTCTTCCAACCACTTCCCCTTTTCCAATGGAGATTTTTGAGGAATTCTAAAAATTTTCAAATGTCTCTTTCATCTTTATTTGGAGACAAGAAGTTCATTTTTGAGGAAATTTTCTCATCCCCCAAGGTACCTTAAAGGTACTTGTCCTTCATCCACCTCATGTACTTTTCTTCCACCTCATGTACTTCTCTTCCACCTCACTTCCATATCACTCCATCTTAGGACATCTCACATTCCACATGTCAAGATGTGATGGCTTGTGAGTCCTCAACTCACCATAGCCCTTCATCTTGATCTTGTTGGATAAATCTCAACCATTGAATTCTCTAGAGAATTCCAATTAGCCTATAAATACCCCCTCATTTCCCTCATTTTAGGGATCAAGTCTTTTGTAACCAAACTCTTGCAAATTTACCATTTGAGCTATCATCCATCATAACACTTAGCGTTCTCATCCATCTTGCATCTTGCATCCATTTAACTCCATTACCATCCAAGGAGCACACAAGACATCCAAAGATCAAGGGCCAACCAAGGAAGCAACAACATGAAGGTATAACAAACAATCAATTTGTTTATCTTACTTACATGTTATCCATTTTCTTAGGCTAATCATTGAGGTGCCCTTTTATCTTGTTATTTCCTTTTGTTGCATTATTAGTTTTTTATCTATCATCTCACATTAGGAGTGACATTTTATTAGGATCACATTTCTGGCACGTCCGGTGGGACCCACAAAAGGGTCTCTTTCTTTTACGTTAGTTGTTGTTTAGCTTGTTTGCAGGTTCAGGTCGCAGAGGGGCGGATTTTCCCTCCCGGGCGCTGTAGAGGGGCGGATACACCCTCACGATCCGATGTTTCTACCAGTTTTTCACTACAGAAGTGCGGATACACCCTCATGATCCAACGTTTCTGCCAATTTGTCACTGCAGTAGTGCGGATATGCCCTCACGATCCAACGTTTCTACCAATTGTTCACTGGAGAAGTGGGGACACACCCCCGCATTCCGACGTTTTTGCCTAACTATTTTCTTCAGAAGGGCAGATACACCCCCGCATTTCGACGTTTTGCTAACTTTTTTTCTGCAGAAGTGTAGATACGCCCCTGCATTCTGACATTTTTGCCTAACTATTTTCTGCAAAAGGGCGGATACGCCCCCGCATTCTGACATTTTTGCTAACTGTTTTCTGCAGAGGGGCAGATTTTCCCTAAACAACACGTTCGGGAAGGTAAAAAGTTGTATTTTAGCTTTGTTTTTGTCTCTTTCTCTTGTTGTTTTATGCACTAATCCTCTAACCCTGTTTGCTGGTGGGTGAAGCTAGATTTCTTGCTAATATCTTGAGTATTTTGCTGAAAATCACAAAGGGAAAAAGATAAAACAACTAACACTTGCTTGCAGGACCTTTGTTTTATTCTATTTTTGAAGTCTTTCCTTACTGCTTTATCTATTTACTTAGTATAAGTAGGGGAAAGTAATATTTGTTGCTTGTTGTGTCTATTTTATTTGTTTTACCCTAAGGGGGCATTAATTTGTTTTCACCTTCTCCCTTTGCACTTTGTGCAGATCTGAAGGGGGTAGTTGGGAACGATTAGTGTCTTCTTCTTAGCGGGACTTGCTTGGGGATTTCATCACCCCAAGGGACGATCCCAACCACGCATACTGGTGGGGTATATAAAGGGGGGAGAGCCAAAGCTGTACCTCAATCTAGTTGCATTGTATTTGGAAAAACATCGAACCTAGGGTGATACCTAGATAGACATGAAGAGTTGGTCCGAGCCTTTCAGTATCTTGTTGGGTTCCCAACTCACGCTTGTGATAGACTGGTGTTCATGATTGTGCCTCACATACCGAGCATATATCGAGAACTCCCTAGAAACCTTGTTCATCCTAGAGTAAGACCTTTGCCGGCCATACCCCTTAATACTAATCATAGGATTGTGCTTATTCAAAGTGTCTTTCTGTGAAAAACCAGTAAATTTTGATAAGTCAAACCTTCATTGAGTCATTACAAGTCTTTGTTGAGAAATTATGTCTCAACTTCCAGCTTGAAGCCCTACCCTTAATGTCTTGGCATGGAAATTTGTTTATTTCGGCATTTACCGCCATACCGCGGTGGTTAAATTTGTTTCTAGCGGTGCTTGGCTTGGTGGTTACTGCCATACCACGGCCAGCCAAAGGGCTGACCGTAGTGGCCGCGGTAAGCCGCCTGCTGCTAGCTTGGCGGTTACCGCCTTACCACGGCTAGCCAAAGGGCTGACCATGGTGGCCGCGGTAAGCCGCCTGTGGCTGGCTTGGCCATTACTGCCTTACCATGACCAGCCAAAGGGCTAACTGCAATGGCCGCAATAAGACCGCCAGTGGTCTGGCTGGCGGTTACCACAGTACCGCGGCCTACCTAAGGCTTGACCACGGTGGCCGCAGTAAGACTGCCAGCGGTCTACTCGATCGGTTACCACGGTACCGTCGAGTGGGCTCGAGAGAACCGTGGTAGCATGATAAATACTGTGTTGAGCTTAGATGAGCTCGGCGTCTAGTTTGACCCAGTTGGACTCGGATTCAGAAAGTGACAGTGAATACCAGGAGGACACGTTGCTCAGTGTCAGTCGATTATTGGCTAGAGGCCAAAAGTCTTAGTAGCAGTTATTGCAGGTCGATTCAGGGTGGCGAACATGACTCGATTTTGGTAATGGATTTAATGCCTGGGTGGCTCGATGTAATGAAATCGGCATGGGTAGATTTGTGGTGTGATTGAAATCTAACATGATTTTTGTACCTAAGATCGGCGGTTGACTATGATGGTTCGAACTGTATGTTTTTGATATAAGAACACTATAACAGTAAGTGGAGTTAGTGAGAGGATAATTCTGACTTGCTGCTGTGAGCTGATCATAGAAGACTGTATCTTTATATATAACCATTTTTGTTACTGTAATACAATTAGTCTGACTTTGTATGGTGGGTTTTTTACCTGAAAAGGTTTTTCCACATATATCTTGTGTCAATTGTGAATGCTCAACTTTGTATTATTTATTTTACTCTCATGTATTCATCTCAAGTAGTTTTAGAAGTTATTGGAACTGGTTTATGCTTTACTCCTCTGTTGTATTAGTGTTAAGGGAATGTATTCCACACTGTTGGGTCTCTACATCCTTGCATTTTTTTCCCTTCAAGTGGTATCAGAGCTTGGCTAGTTGTGTTATCCTTGTAGGAAAGATTAGTTTTTTGTACTAATACAGTTTCAGTGGGAGTCTTGCATTGCTGAAACTTGCTTCTATCTGAGATGGCGAGTACATCTGGTAGAATAGATATTGAAAAATTCAATGGTAGTAATTTTGAGTTATGGAAACTCAAAATAGAAGACTTGCTTGTGGATAGAGACCTCTGGATTGTTGTCTCTAGAACTAAGCCACAAAGTACAATGCAAGAAGCTTGAGATCTTGCTGATAGAAAAGCAAGAGGTTTGATAAGACTGAGTCTTGCCGATTCTATTCTCCTGAACATTCATGAGGAGCAGTCTACAACTTCATTATGGAAGAAGCTTGGTGATATTTATCAGGGAAAGTCTCTGGTAAATAAGTTATTCCCGAGGAAGAAGTTGTACTCCTTGAAGATGGACGAAGGTGCATCTGTTGTAGACCATTTGAACTCGTTTAATATGAGTGTCACTCAGTTGGCATCTGTAGGTGTAAAGATTGAGGAGGAGGATCATTGCATGCTCTTATTGTGTTCATTACCTGACAGTTGGGATCATCTTGTGATGGCCATTGGAAGCACTACTACTGCTTTCAAGATGGAAGACGTTGTTGCCTCATTGCTATCTGAAGAGATGTGGAGGAAGTCTTCAGAGATGGCCAAAGAGGCTCTTGCTATTCGAGGTAGACCAAAGGAGAAAGGAAAGAAGGACAAGAAGTCAAAATCCAAATCTGCAGGGAGATCAAAATCTCTTGGTAAAAAATTCAAAGTGAGATGCTGGAACTGTGGGCAACCTAGTCATATCAGGAAGGGCTGCAAGGAGAAGAAGAAGAAGACTGCTTCTGACAATGAATCTTCTCAAAGTGATGCAGAAGCCTTCATTACAGCAGCTTTGACAACTCAGGCATCAGATGATGTTTGGTTGGTTGATTCAGATGCATCATTTCACATGATGTCCAATAGAGAATGGTTCTCTAAATATGAGAAGTATGATGGTGGAAAGGTGTACTTGGCAAGTGATTCAACACTGGAGATTTTTGGCAGAGGGAGAGTCAAAATTTAGTTTCCTGACAGGAGAGTCAAAGGTATTGGTGGCGTACTTCACATACCAGGTCTGGCTCAAAATCTTCTCTCTGTCAGTAAGTTAAATGATGTTGGTGTAGAAGTTTCTTTTTCTAGTAAGGGATGTAAAATGGCTAGAGGTGCAATGGTGTTGGCTAAGGGTGTATGTACTGGCACTCTGTACAATCTAGATGCACGTCCTGTTCTTTGTAACAGTGCCTCTGTAAAGTCATGTAATGCTGCACCTATAGAGAAAGATGAAGACTCTTCTCTAGCTGCAAATGCTATGGAGGTAAAACTCCTAGTTGAGAAGACTATGCTGTGGCATCACAAACTTGGTCACATTGGTGAGAAAGGTTTAAAAACCTTGAATAATAAAAACCTTGTAGAAGGGCTTGATGATTGTAACCTTGAGTTTGATTTTTGTGAACATTGCATCTACGGAAAACAACACCGTGTTTCTTTTTATTCTAGTCCTCACAAATCTTCTGGTATACTAGATTATGTTCATTCTGATGTGTTTGGTCCAGTTAATATTCCTTTGTTATCAAAGTCTAAATATTATGTGTCTTTTATTGATGATTGTTCGAGAAGGGCATTTGTATACTTCATGAAAAGTAAATCAGAAGTGTTCAGTCAGTTTAAAAAATTTAAGTCTTTGGTTGAGAATCAGACAAGAAGGAAAATTAAGTACTTGAGGACAGACAATGGTGGTGAATTTTGTTTTGCAGATTTTGAAAGGTATTGCACTGATCATGGAATTAAAAGGGATAAGACAACACCGTATACTCCACAGCAAAATGGAGTTGCTGAAAGGTTGAACAGGAGATTGATGGAAAAGGCAAGGAGTATGCTAAGTGGCACTGGTCTGGAGCAAAAGTTCTAGGCTGAGGTTGTGGCTACAACATGTTATTTAATAAATAGATCTTCGTGTTCAGCTCTTGTTGAAAAGACACCTTTGGAAGCATGGTCTGGAAAGAAGCCCTCTTTGAGGCATGTCCGTGTGTTTGGCTGTGAGGCATATGTTTATGTGCCAAATGAAAAGAGATCTAAATTGGATAACAAGGCTATCAAATGTATTCTCATTGGTTATGGAGTTGGTGTGAAGGGATACAAGCTTTGGAACCCTGTTACTGAGAAGGTTTTGTATAGCAGAAGTGTGATATTTCATGAGCTAAAACCTTTAGTTAGTGATCAGCAGCTTGAGACAAATCAGAGTGACAAGAAGAAGGATGCAGTTCAGATTCCCCAAACTCAAGAAAGGGAAGAGCTGCATGGTGTTCCTGAGACTGAGGAGAGCTCAAGCAGCTCTGGAAGTTCTGATGATGAAGATCAACCTCAGCCTGTGAGAAGATCAACTTGAGAAAAAAGGCAACCTGATATGTATGGTTTTTCTATGCTAGATTCAAACTGTGTTTATGCTTTAATTACTAGCAATGATGAGCCTAGAACTGTAAAAGAAGCAATCAGCATGGTTGATTCTAAGTCTTGGCTGGAAGCCATGAATGAAGAAATGGAGTCTTTGGAAAAGAATGATACTTGGAATTTGGTACCACTGCCTAAAGGGCGAAAGCCTGTTGGCTGTAAGTGGATATTCAAAAAGAAGAAAAGGCTTGATGGTAGTGTTGAGAAGTACAAGGCTAGACTAGTTGCAAAAGGTTCTTCTCAAATAGAGGGAATAGATTATGGAGAGATCTTTTCCCCTGTAGGAAGCTGACATCCATCAGATTTATTTTGTCTTTAGCAGCTGTATATGATTTTGAAATTGAGCAGATGGATGTGAAGACAACATTTCTCCATGGTGAGCTGGAAGAAGAAATTTACATGTCCCAGCTTGAGCATTTTGTTGAAAGAGGTTTAAAAAATCTGGTTTGCAAGTTAAATAAATCTCTCTATGGTTTAAAACAATCTCCTAGAATGTGGTGCCAGAAATTTGACACATTTGTGTTGTCAATTGGGTTTGTGAGATCAAAATCTGATCATTGTATTTATTCTAAATCTGAGAATGATCGTGTGCTTGTTATCACCCTATATGTGGATGATATGTTATTTATTGGAAATAGCAAGACTATGATTTCTGACCTTAAATCTCAGTTGTCTGCAAAGTTCAAGATGAAAGATTTTCGTGCGGCTAGGTACATTCTTGGAATGGAGATTACTAGGGACAGAACAAGCAGAAAGCTTTAGGTCAGTCAGAGTAAGTATGTGAAGACAGTTCTAGAGAGGTTTAGCATGGATGACTGGAAGCAGCTTGTTGTTCCTATCATGCATGGAACTAAGTTGTCAGTTGATGACTGTCCAAAGTCTACTACTAAGATGGAGGACATGACCAGTGTGCCTTATGCAAGTGCAGTAGGTAGTTTAATGTATGCTATGGTCTGCACAAGACCAGACATTACCCAAGCAGTGGGAGTTCTAAGCCGATTTATGGCAAATCCGAGAAGATCTCATTGGGATGCTATGAAGAGAGTTTTCAGGTATTTGAAAGGGAGTTCAGATTATGCATTGTGTTACCATGACAATATGGTTGTATCACAGAAATCTCTTAGCATCCAAGGTTATGTTGATTCAGATTGGGTAGGGCACATACACAACAGGCAATCCACCAGTGGATACACTTTCATGCTTAATGGTGGAGCTATCAGTTGGATGAACAAGCGATAGGCTATAGTTTCTTTATCCACGACAGAGGTAGAGTACATGGCTGCAACTCATGCCTGTAAGGAAGCTGTTTGGCTGAGGCGTCTGTGTTCAGATATTGGATTTGATGCTAGGCAGATTACAATTTGCTGTGATAGTCAGAGTGCCATTTGTTTGGCAAAGAATCCAACTTTTCATGCCAGGACCAAGCACATTGATGTGCAGTATCATTTTGTAAGGGATATGGTTGAAGATGGCAGGGTCAGTCTGGAAAAGGTGGACACCTTGAAGAATGTTGCAGATGTTTTGACAAAGCCTATGAGTACAGACAAGTTCAGATGGTGCACCGAATCAATGGGCCTTGGGGCCTATGACAAACAGTGATTTTTCAATGCCATGGGGTTAGCTAGAAGTGTTCACCAAGTGGGAGCTTGTTGAGAAATTATGTCTCAACTTCCAGCTTGAAGCCCTACCTTTAATGTCTTGGTGTGGAAATTTTTTTATTTTGGCCTTTACCGCCATACCGTAGCGGTTAAATCAGTTTCTAGTGGTGCTTGGCTTGGCGGTTATTTCCATACTGCGGCTAGCCAAAGGGCTGACCATGGTGGCCGTGATAAGCTGCCTATGGCTGGCTTGGCGATTACTACTTTACTGCGGCCAGCTGCCTGCGGCTGGCTTTGTGATTACTGCCTTACCGCGGCTAGCCAAAGGGCTGACCGTGGTGGCCACGGTAAGCTACCTGCGGCTAGCTTGGTAGTTACCGCCTTATTGCGGCTAGCCAAAGGGCTGACCACAATGGCCGCAGTAAGACCGCCAGCGGTCTGGATGGCGGTTATCGCGGTACCATAGCCTACCTAAGGCCTGACCACGGTGGCCACGGTAAGACCGCCAGTGGTCTGCTCAGCCGGTTACCACAGTATTGCCGGGTGTGCTCGAGAGAGCCATGGTAGTGTGGTAAAGACTATGTTGAGCTCAGATGAGCTCGGCATCTGGTTTGATCGAGTTGGACTCGGATTCAGAAAGTGGCGGCGAATACTAGGAGGACACATGGCTCAGTGTCAGTCGATTATTGGCTAGAGGCCAAAAGTCTTAGCAACAGTTATTGCAGGTCAATTTAGGGTGGTGAACATTACCCAATTTTGGTAATGGCTTTAATGCCTGGGTGGCTTGATGTAATGAAATCGGCATGGGCAGATTTGTGGTGCGATTGGAATCTAACATGATTTTTGTACCTAAGATCGGCGGTTGACTGTGATGGTTTGAACTGTATGTTTTTGATATAAGAACACTGTAACAGTAAGTGGAGTTAGTGAGAGGATAATTTTGACTTGCTGCTGTGAGCTGATCATAGAAGACTGTATCTTTGCATGTAATCATTTTTGTTATTGTAATACAATTAGTCTAATTTTGTGTGGTTGGTTTTTTACCTGAAAAGGTTTTCCCACGTATATCTTGTGTCAACTGTGAATGCTCAACTTTGTATTATTTATTTTACTCTTATGTATTCATCTCAAGTAGTTTTAGAAGCTATTGGAACTGGTTTATGCTTTACTCCTCTGTTGTATTAGTGTTAAGGGAATGTATTCCGCACTGTTGGGTCTCTAGATCCTTGCATGTTTTTCCCTTTAGTCTTTGCCATAATCCCTCATTTTTAAACCGAGTCACTATTTTTTTGTAGAAGTGCAAATACACCCCCCTGTTTCAGCACTTTTCACTATAGAAGTGCGGATACGCCCCCTGTTTCAACACTTTTCACTGCAGAAGTGCAGATACGCCCCCCTATTTCAGCACTTTTCACTGCAGAAGTGTGAATACGCCCCCCTGTTCTGACGTTTCTGCCAGTCTTTTTACTGCAAAAAGTGCGGATACGCCCCCTGTTCTGATGTTTCTGACAGTTTTACTATAGAAGTGTGGATACACCCTCCTGAACGGACTGTTTCATCCATTTGACCATTCTAAACCTCCGTTTGAACCCCCAAAGTCTCCATTTGACCATTTGATCATCCTAAACACTCATCTAACCAATCCAAACATTCATTTCACCATTCCAAACCTCCATTTAAGCTTGCTAAAATGTCCATTTACCACATTCACATTGATCATTCCACCATTTGGGATACCCATCTTACCGTGTGACCTAAACATTTCCAACAACACATCTTCCATTTGCATTCATCATCATCTCTCAACACAAAATCCCTTAAACCTTGTTTTAGGATTTATCTCCCAAATTGACCAAGGCGTTAAGTTTGATCACTATCTTACATATCAATCCTTGTCTTGAACCTAATCAATCTACTTCTATCTTGAGGTGGATTTGTGTTGTAAGTCAACATCATTGGCCCTAATCAATCCCCTTCCATCTCAAGGTAGATTCAACGCCGTGATCATTGACTTAATCCGATCAACCAACATCATAAGTCACTTATGGTGATTTCCAAATCAAGTTTTAGGATCCCCTCCATCAACCAATCCTCATCCAAATCATCCAATTGATACATCATCAATTGATCCAATCAAATCCAATCATCATCCAATCATCCAATTGATACATCATCAATTGATCCAAACAATCCAATCATCTAATTGATACATCATCAATTGATCCAAACAATCCAATCATCAAATCAATACATCATCATTTGATCCAAACAAATCCAATCCTCAATCCAATCATCAAGTTTATACATCATCATTTGATCCAAACAATTCAATCCATAATCCAATCATCAAATTGATACATCATCATTTGATCCAAACAAATCCAATCATCATTCAATCATCAAATTGATCCATCAAATCCAATCTTATCCAATTGATCCAAACAATCCAATCATCCAATTGATACATCATCAATTGATCCAATCAAATCAATCATCATCCAAATCATCAAATTGATACATCATCATTTGATCCAAACAATCCAATCCACAATCCAATCATCAAATTGATACATCATCATTTGATCCAAACAAATCCAATCATCAAATTGATACATCAGCAATTGATCCATCATCCAATCCAATCCAATCTATCCAAATCCAATCAAAATCTCATCATCCAATCAATCCAATCCCAATCCCAATCATCAAATTGATACATTGTCAATTTATCCACCATCCAATCTAAATCAATCAATCCAAATCATCACCTAGATCATCCTTTAGAGATTGCATCTTGAAATCACCTAGTTGTTTTGCACGTTCATGCTCGTTCAAACCCGTTCACAAACAAAAAAGCAAATGGCAGACCAACAAACTCAAGGTTCCCAACCAAATGTCCCTCAAGATCCTAATAACATTCCACACGATCCCCATAACGGCGTCTCACGTCAATCAAACACCGATATCCAGAATATCACACCACCTAGTGACTAAAACATGGTCAATCAACTCGAAGTCACCGTTGATGAATATCTTAGTAATCCTGCCAATGTCCAAATGATGGATCATCTCCTAAATGAACATGGGGATAAGATCCTTTCCACCTTACTCATGAAGGGATTCAAACCACCATCCGGTTTCAATACATCACAATATTCCCTTCCCCCATTTGTTGACCCACAAACCTCATAAAATGTTCCAGAAAATTCCTATGTTCCTGAAGGTGCACCCACTGAAAATTGGTACCACCCTGAACTTGGAAATGTTGTCATCCATCAAGTCCAAGAATATCCTCATCTTCCAACCACAACATCTACTATTCCACCACCCAATCCTAATGATCCCCATACTTATGGCATGCTGCCATACATCCCATCTGCTCCACTGCTTCCTCCCCCATATTCTAATATTGGGGGCACACCTACACTTACCAATGTGCTACCTCCTGCATTTCAACAACCTCCAAATAATCCACACCAATCCACCACACTACCGGCACCGCCACAACATGTTGCTACTATTATAGCTTCGTCTCAACACTTGCATCCACAACATCCGCAACACACTTCCGTTCTCACACAACCATCACATCAAGTGGTGCAACACACATCTCAACAACAACAACACATCCCATCTCACACATCTCAACAACAACAACACATCCCATCTCACCCATGTCAACAACAAAAACATATCTTATCTCACCCACCTCATCAACAACAACAATGACCTCCACAACAACTTGTGCATATCCCTACACAAACACATCATAATCCGCTTACTAAGTACCTCTATCATCCCACAAGCACATACATTGTTCCATCCCACATGAATCCTCATCAGAATGCACAAAACCAAACGCATACCCAACCGCCACCTTACACCAATCTTTCATAGCCTCAATATCATCACCACCAACAAACATCGAATCCATACCCATATGCCACACAACAACCCACCATTGCACAACAATACCAATCCCATTGGCCCTACTTTCAACAACAACAAACTCACCAATAGGGGGCACCTTACACTTCATATTTCCAACAACCATCATCACATCCACAAAGAGGCCCCACCTCTACGCATTACCAAAATGCTATGCAGCAACATGACCCCTCTCTTGTTTCCTACTATCAACAACAAGTGGCTCCCACTCAACACAATCAATCATCCGACTATCAATCCACCTACAATCAACCAACACATTCATATCCAATTCAACCCGTTTATGATCCAACAACGGTAGGGCCATCCTCATCATATCCACAATATTATCCATACAATCAATCCACTTTGACTCCCACGACTCCCATCAATAAGGACTTGGAAGAAGTAAAAGCAGCATTAAAGTACCTACAAGCTGGAGCGGGTAAACAATCATTCAAGTTTGAGGACATATGTCCTTATCCTTTTGATCCCTCCATCTCCTTGATTCCTTTTCCCAAACATTCTAAGATACCCAAATTCGATAAATACAAAGGAACCAAGGATCCTAAAGCTCACCTTCAAGAATTTTACGCTCATTGCCAAGAGGTCATGCATAATGATCACTATCTTATCTGAGTTTTCCCTAAAAGTCTACAAGGGGTTGCCCTCAACTGGTTTATGGGTCTTGAAAAGGGATCTATCAAAACCTTCTCATAATTATCCGAACAATTTGTCTCTCACTTCTCTTTTAATCTAGAGAAAGATATTGACACACTTGATCTCCTCAAAGAGAAACAACGTGATGGAGAGACCTTTGCAAGCTACTTACAAAGGTGGCGTGCCTTGGCTAGTAGGATGAAATCCCCACCAACAGAAAAAGACATGGTCACGCTATTTATCGAAAACTCCCACCCGGATATGGCTCATAATTTCCAACTCCATTGTATCACCACCTTTGTGGGACTTGTGGAGAAAGGCCCCATCTTAGAACGAGCCCTTGTTGCAAAAGGACAAGTCAAATATTTCAATTCTGATAGAGAGAAATCCTTTGGGATAAACCTCGTTATTGGAATAGAAATAAAAATTATGTCAATGATGGTGTCACTGACACCAAACATGTTCAAGTGGCCACCACCACACAAAGATACCCTCCTCAGCAACAACCATCAATCCAGAACGCCATATCCATCCCTCAAGGGGCACCGTGACAACAATCCAACCAAAATAACCAAGGGGGAAACAAATGACAGTTCACTCAGTTGGGAGAACCCCTTAGCGTGGTGTTTAACAAGCTTCTTCAAGTGAATTATCCCATCACATATCCTGTCACCAAACCCCTTGATACATCTAAACCCAAGCCTGCTTGGTTTAAAGACAATGAATATTGTGAATTTCACAAGATTAAGGGACATACCTTAGATAAATGTCAAGGCCTAAAAACCTACATTCAAGGTCTCATCGATTGAGGTGAAATCCATGTAGATGCTAAAGCAGCATCTTCGTCCAATGCTCAACTACAAATATATCAAAATGCCTTTCCTAACCATAATCAGGGTCCTAGTACGTCCAACTCAAATCTTGGACCTAGCAATAATAATAAGTAGGGTAATAGTACCAATAGCATCAGCTACAAAAATGTGCCATACAATTATCAAGGTGTGGTTTCATATGTAGAACAAGTGGAGCCACGTGTATCCATGATACAAGTTAAAGGAAAAGATCCAAAATGTGCTATTACCACTCGACGAACCCGCATCATAGTCCCAGTAGCACCTCCATCTACCCAACGACCATCCACCAATTCCCAATATAACATCCTAGACCATCTAGGTAAGACTACAACCCAAATATCCATTTTGGATCTGCTTAAGTCATCTCCCATACATCAAGATATCTTAACTAAGGCTTTGCAAAACACACAAGTGCCTGATAATATTGACCCTACCCAATTTCAAGCATTAGTAGGCAATCTCTCATCAACCTATCAGTTAGTCTTTAGCCAAAAAGACATGCCACATCTTGATTCAAGCCACAACTGCCCCCTCCATCTCGAGGTCGATGTCAATTGTCAAAAAGTAAAAAGGGTATTGGTAAATAATGGTTCGGCCCTAAATCTTTGTACATTAAAATTCATACAACAAGTTGGATACACCCAGACTGATCTCAAAAAACATGTTATCACCATCAAGGCATATGATAACGTAGAGCGGGATTCTGAAGGAGTTATTTTCCTCCCTATTCAAGTGGGCCCCATTATACAATACACTATGTGTCATGTTATGGACCTTGAACTCCCATACAACATCCTTCTTGGTCATCCATGGATTCATTCTATGCAAGTCGTCCCATCCACCTATCACCAATGCTTAAAGTTCCCATTTCAAGGAATGGAAGTCACCATACAAGCCGACCCTCAGCCTTTTGAATATTGTCATGCCTTGGAAGCTTCTTTTCTACATTCGCATTACTGCCCAGGAATCAAAACGGGGGCATCCCCAACATTTGATCCTATCCCATCCACGAATACACTAAACACTTTATCCCCACCATCATCCATACTTGCTTCCACCGTCACCAAGGTCCAGATCATAGATAAGGGATGTGGTGAATACAAAATGCATACCACACTCAATGTGGCAACCATGCCACCTTCGCCCCGCACACATGGACAACCAATTCTGCCGCTACCAAAAGTGGAAGAAAAGACACTTACCCTCACTTCCAAGAACATGGGGTCAACAACATTCAATGATTTGGGATCCCTCTAGGATCAAATGGACAAAGATATCAGTCAATGGGTTTATCGGGAGGAACCTGAGCCACCATGTCCCCTTATTGAATACTTTCAAGAAGTCTATCCACATGCCTCCAAGTTCATTGAATAGTGTCATTACCAAGGCGGAGGCCTTGGTGCGGAAGAACAAGGAAAACATCTACCCATTGAAGCGACTACCATCCGACCAAGAAATTTGGGCTTGGGTTATGATACTAAACAGAAGGGTCCTGGAACATCCTCTAGCACTTCTAACAATGTTAGTGTTGACAACGGTTCCCTCGAAGACATACTGGAGGAAGAGTCCATCATACACATGTACGATGATCTGAATCACATTGGCCTCCCCGCCATGTTTGAATGCTTATCTGTTTGTACCATAACTTTATCCCTTAAATATCCTGAGCTTATCGATCATGACCTATAAGGTAGCACACCTGTCATCACATTTCCCTCAGAGGATACCTACGTACATCTAATGGGATTGGGGGAAGATGAATTCCCTAATCGCAAAAACTAAAAGAAACAAAAGAAAAATGGGTCATCAAGTGAAAACCTCACCGAGGCACTTTTTGACTATGAAAAAGTTAAAAAAAAGGGATGTATCTGACAGTGAAAACCTTAATATGGCATTGGAAGATGGGGACATTCATCTTCCCCTTTTAGGAACACACCTATTTGAGCAATCTTCAATTCTCATTGAAGAAACACAAGAGGTGAATTTGGGGACAGAAGAAACTCCAAGGATCACCTATGTGGCCAAATCTTTATCTGAAGAAGAATATCGCACCATTGTCCACATTCTTCGAGAAGGGGTTATAAATTTTGCATGGGCTTATTCTAGTATGCCTGGCCTGGATCCTAACCTTGTTGTACATCATTTGGATGTTTGTTCAGATGCCAAACCTATCAAGCAGAAGATCTGAAAGATGCACCCGCAGGTGGCACTATTAGTTAAGAAAGAATTGGAAAAATTACTCAATGTTGGCTTTATCAGGCCCATTGATTATTCTAATTGGATTTCCAATATAGTACCTATTGCTAAACCTAATGGAGACATCAGAATTTGTACAGATTTTTGGGATCTTAACAAAGATTTCCCAAAAGATGACTTTCCATTGCCTAACATCGACATGTTGGTGGACATTACTGCAGGACATGAGATGTTATCCCTCATGGATGGCTTCTCTGGCTACAATCAGATCCAGATTGCCCCTAAAGACCAACATAAAACCACTTTTACAACACCTTGGGGTACTTTCTATTACAATGTCATGCCCTTTGGTCTCAAAAATGCAGGGGCAACATATCAACAGGCAATGACGGTTATATTCCATGACCTCATCCACATCATCATGGAAGATTATGTTGATGACCTATTGGAAAAATCTGGAACTAGAGAAGAGCACCCTGCCCTTCTGAAAGGATCTTCGAGCGCTTAGAATAGTACAAGCTTCGACTGAATCCAAAAAAATGTGTGTTTGGTGTCACATCAGGGAAATTGTTGGGCTTCATAGTTTCTTGAAGAGGCATCGAGGTTGAACTAGCTAAGGTGAAAGCTATCATGGATATGCCTCCACCGAGAAACCTAAAATAATTAAGGAGCCTTTAAGGGAAGCTACAATCCATCCGTTGGTTTATCGCCCAGCTTGCGGATAAATGTCAGTCATTCATGCACCTTCTTAAGAAAGACACCAGCTTCAAGTGGAATCAACAATGTCAGTTGGGTTTTGACATGATCAAAGGATACTTGGCCCACCCACTGATCTTGATGCCACCTATCCCTGGAAAAACCCTCTTGTTGTACATATCTGCCACGTCAGTTGCATTGGGGGCATTATTGGCACAACATGATGAATCCTCAAAGGAACGGGCGATCTATTACATTAGCCAAACGCTGGTCGGGTACGAACTCAATTATTCACCAATGGAAAAGGCATGTCTCGCTATGGTCTTCAGCACACAAAAGCTACGCCACTATATGCTTAGCCATCCTATAAAATTGATATCCAAAGTCGACCCCCTCAAATACCTGTTATCCAAGATAGCCTTGACTGGTCGAATGGCTAAATGGATCATGTTCCTCAGTGAGTTTGATATAGAATATGTGGATAGAAAGGCCATTAAAGGACAAGTAATAGCGGATCAGTTGGAAGATGTGCCATTAGTAGATGCCTACCCCATTGAAGTTGAATTTCCAGATGAAGGAATATTTACGGTCTTAGAAGCCACCACTTGGACACTGTACTTTGATGGGTCACACACTCATAATGGATCGGGGGCAGGAATCTTGCTTATCACCCCCCAAGGCAATTACATACTGAAATAATTCAGATTGGCTTTCCCCTGCACGAACAACATCTTTAAATATGAAGCCCTTCTCACAGGCCTCAGAATTGCAGTCCAATGGCACATCACTCATCTGCAAGTTTTTGGTGACTCCCAGTTGGTCATAAAATAGGTCAACGATGAGTTTCTAACAAAAGATGAAAAGTTTTTGCCATACAAATGAATGGTGGACGACATCAAAAAATATTTCACCTCCATCCAATTTGAGCAGATCTCGAGACTCCAGAATAAGGCAGCAAATGTTATGGCTACCATTGGTTCTCTCCTCGACATGCCAAAAGATTGCACAAATTGTCAGTTCCTAGTCGAGCAACTCCTAATCCCAGTGTACGATATTCCTGAGAGTTACATGGTGTGTGCTATTGTAGGTCTTGAATCCCCTTGGTACCATGAAATTTACACCTATATTCATGAAAACACCCTCCCGCCTGATCTCATGAGAAACCAACGCAAATCATTTATCCAATGCACTACCTGCTACACCATCATCAGTGATACACTTTATCAATGTGGATATGATGGAACTCTCCTCCATTGTTTAGACAAAACTAAAGCTCGCATGACATTAACAGAAGTGCATAGTGGTATTTGTGGGGCCCATTCTAATGGCATGGCCCTAGCCAAACGGATTCTCAGAGCAGGATATTATTGGCCCACAATGGAATAGGATGCTTGTGAGTATGTCAAAAAGTGTCTTCCGTGTCAACAGCATGCAGATCTGATTCACGCTCCAGCAATAGAGCTCCAACCCATCACGACACCTTGGCCATTTTCACAATGGGGTTTCGACTTGATTGGCAAGATCTACCCTCCATCCTCTGATGGACACACCTTTATCATCACAACCATTGAATACTTCACCAAGTGGGTGGAAGCCATTCCACTCACTGAAATCACTAGTGTTTAGATCTCTAAATTCATCCTCTACCATATCCGCTGCAGGTATGGTATCCCCTCTGCCATCATCACTGACAACGAAAAGCCATTCAAAAATAAGTGTATGAAGATCCTTTGTGACACATATTATATCCAACATCGTTGGTCCACTCCCTATTACCCCCAAGGTAATGGATAGGCAGAAGCAACAAACAAAACATTGATCAAAATCATTAAGAAGATGGTCAATAGCATTGGCCGCAATTGGAACCTCCATATCCATCCCACTCTTTGGGCCTACCGTACATCTATCCGCACCCCTACCAGCACTACTCCGTACTCTCTTGTCTATGGAGCTGAAGCCATCTTGCCAATCGAAGTTGAAATCCCCTCACTCTGAATCTCCCTCAAAAATCTCATCACTGACGAAGACACCTGTGTGGCACGCCTGGCACAATTGGAATTACTGGATGAAAAATGGGTCAAGGCTTATAACCATCTGCAAGCCTATTAGCACCGACTCAAAAGGAGCTACAATAAGCAAGTCTACCCTCACCAATTCACTGTTGGTGATTTAGTCCTTAAAGAAAATCAGTAGAATCAGCAAGATCGAGAGAAAAAGGGCAAGTTTGAAGCAAACTGGTTGGGCCCTTATGTCATCACCACAAAATATGGTTCTAGTGCCTACAGGCTCTCCACCTTTGAAGGTGAGCCCTTGGAGGAGCCCATCAACATCATGCACCTGAAGAAGTTCTACACTTAGGTCAGCTGGGGTATCCTTCCTGGTAAAAGTCAAAAATACAAAAAAATAAAAAAATACAAAAATACAAAAATAGTAAAAAGAAATAATTCGTCCTATGGTGAAAACCACCCCTGTGTGGCACGTTGGATACGTACGATTGGTGAAAACCTAGAAATAGGTGCCTCTCGTATAGGGCTTAATCATTATCTACCTCACATCCTAGTTACTTTATGGCTTATCCACCGATTCCTCAATCCCCATATCCTCCCATTCGCTTGCGTCACCCTGTCGCTTGGTATATTCTAATTGAGCATTGGATGACCGTCATTCGCTATCGGATATCCTGAGCTTATTATCCTAATTTGAGCTTGTGTTACCTCATTGTTGTGTTTGTCTTCATATAGGCTCACTCTTCATGTCTGTCTCCATCTAGGTCTCATCTCATCTCTGTGTGAACTACGTTGCCCCTGCGCTTGCATGTAGGCAAGGCTAATCATTTGATCTACCCCCAGGGCTTCTCTTTGTCTTCTTTTGTGGTCGGTCCATCTGATCATTTTCCTCCATCATCTATCATCATTGCCCTCTCTCCACTTTTATCATCATCTCCTCTTGAACTACGACACCTCTGTGCTTGCACGTAGGCAAGGCTAATCTTTGGATCGGCCCCCAAGGCATTTTTTCCTTCATCATCTGTCCTCATGGTCCACTTTCTGATCTTTTCCATCCTTGGTCTTTTTTCATATCTGAACTACATTGCCCCCACACTTGCATGTAGGCAAGGTTGATCTTTTGATCTGCCCCCAGGGCTTTTGTTTGTCTTGGTCATCCATCGGTTTCCATCAGTCCACTTTCTGCTCTTTTATCATGGTCTTTTCCTGAACTACGAGGGCTCTACGCTTTCACATAGGCAAGGTTAATCTTTGATCAACCCTTGAGCCCCTAGGTCTTTAGGTTGTGTCTCACCCTCTTGTTGTCTTGTTGTTAGGTATGTCCCTATCATCGCTAATTCTTCACAAACAAGATCTTCTCGTATCAAGAAATCTGCCCAATGATAATCATCCTGCATCATCTAAGTCACTTTAGCTTAGTATCCATCATTGGTCTTAACAGGATGCATCCTTCCTAAAAGACCACGTCAACCCCATCCATCCTTGGGATCTTATGGCAAAGGATGCTTGTAATTGATTATAATATTTTGGTACTTTTGGATTTTGTTTATCATTTGAGCTCCCTATAATCACTAGCTAAGATCACACGATCCTTCATATTATGGTGTGTTTTGCCTAGTTAACATAGGGACATCTCTTGACTATTGTTGTTGTCTGTTGGGATGCCCCACGTAGTACCCACCAGGATTCCTTTCGGATCCTACGTTATGTGGGGGCATCCCTTTGTGCTTGTGGTTATTCCAATACCTGGCCCAACCAAAGTCATCACGACTTTGGGGTATTGGGATAGCCTTCTTGTTTGTCATGTTTGTTTTATGCATTAGACATTAATCCGTCTTGGTTTACATACCCTGACATCCGATGTCTTATGCTATAGCAAAAATCAATGCTCTAAAGGATGGCAAATTGCATTCATGTTGCATTTCATCTCATTGCATATTCCCCCTTCATCCTATCTTGCTCCTACATCTATGACCCGTGATTTTGGTTGTGCAAACTCTCATTCCCTCTTCCTAACTTTTCTTCTCAGGATCCTTATGGTCCTTGACAGGTACTGCACTCTGCACACCCTATGCCTATCACCTACCCATTGATACTTATGTCTACAATCATTAAGTTCATTTATCCATTTGCATTAATTTATTAAGTTCATTTATCCATTTACATCCATTCATTTATCCGTCCATTTATCCATATTGCATTAATTCATTAGGTTCATCTATCCATTCATCCATTCATTTATCCATTTGCATTAATTCATTAGGTTCATTTATCCATTTACATCCATTAATTTATCCATCAATTTATCCATTTGCATCAATTCATTAGGTTCATCTATCCATTTACATCCATTCATTTATCCATTTGCATCAATTCATTAAGTTTATTCATCCATACATTTATCCATTTAAATACATTCATTTATCCATTTACATCTGTTTGCATCCATTCATTAAGTTCATCTATCTATATTACATTAACTCATTTAGGTTCATCCAATTCATTAAGATCATTCATCCATACATTTCCATAGATTTTCATATCCACCTATGCATCATTATTAGGCCCATATTATGTACATCATATATACAATTGCATTACAACATTCACATCATACCCGTTCAAACCCGTTCATAAATAAAAAAGCAAATGGCAGACCAGCAAACTCAAGGTTCCCAACCAAATGTCCCTCAAGATCCTAATAACATTCCACACGATCCCCATAATGGCGTCTCACCTCAATCAAACACCGATATCCAGAATATCACACCACCTAGTGACTAAAACATGGTCAATCAACCCAAAGTCACTGTTGATGAATATCTCAGTAACCCTGCCAATGTCCAAATGACGGATCGTCTTCTAAACGAATGTGGGGATAAGATCCTTGCCACCTTACTCATGAAGGGAGTCAAACCAGCATTCGATTTCAATACATCACAGTATGCCCTTCCACCATTTGTTGACCCACAAACCTCACAAAATGTTCCAGAAAATTCCTACATTCTTGAAGGTGCACCCACTGAAAATTGGTACCACCCCAAACTTGGAAATTTTGTCATCCATCAAGTCCAAGAATATCCTCGTCTTCCAACCACAACATCTACTATTCCACCACCCGATCCTAATGATCCCCATACCTATGGCATGCCGCCATACATCCCATCTGCTCCACTGCTTCCTCCCCCATATTCTAATATTGGCGGCACACCTACACTTACCAATGTGCTACCTCCTGCATTTCAACAACCTCCAAATAATCCACACCAATCCACCATAGTACTGGCACCGCCACAACATGTTGCTACTATCATAGCTTCGTCTCAACACTTGCATCCACAACATCCGCAACACACTTCCATTTTCACACAACCATCACATCAAGTGGTGCAACATACATCTCAACAACAACACATCTCACCTCACCCATCTCAACAACAAGAACACATCCCATCTCACACATCTCAACAACAACAACAACACATCACATCTCACCCATCTCAACAAAAACAACATTCATTTATCCATTTACATCTGTTTGCATCCATTCATTAAGTTC
Source organism: Sequoiadendron giganteum (assembly GCA_007115665.2). Taxonomy (NCBI): domain Eukaryota; kingdom Viridiplantae; phylum Streptophyta; class Pinopsida; order Cupressales; family Cupressaceae; genus Sequoiadendron; species Sequoiadendron giganteum. Next base: position 508,333,418 of record CM021107.1, on the reverse strand, counting down.
ATCTATCCATATTGCATTAACTCATTTAGGTTCATCCAATTCATTAAGATCATTCATCCATACATTTCCATATATTTTCATATCCACCTATGCATCATTATTAGGCCCATATTACGTACATCATATATACAATTGCATTATCATTCATAAATCATTAACATCATCCTAATCACATCATCCACACATGAATAAATCATTAAACACAACATCCATATAAAAAAATCATATACATATGCATAACATACATCATCTATCATGAATATCTAACCATCTGCATAACATAAATCATCCATCACAAAAATGTGTGGCATAATATCAATGGGGACCATCACATATCATTATCAAAATAATACAATGTTCATATCCAAAATATAGTCACCACATACTCATCTAAATATCATGCTCAAAATAAGGTGCATCATCTAAAAATATGTGTTACACCTCCATCCGGTACCTCTCAAAAGCACCTGCATCCTGTCACATGTCCTCTGCCTGCCCTGAGCTGCCCACACCTGACCTCTGTAGAGACTTAGGTACCGGTCCCTTGTGTGTCGGGGTCCCCTACGACTCACGAGCTGGAGTCCCAAATCGTGAAGGAGTCGACCAAAAATCACTGTACCCTGGTCCATGTCCCTAAAGACTGGGATGGTGGTGGCATCTGCGGTATCTGCCTAACATACTGCATTGTACGTTGCACTAGATCTGGCACTGCCTTCTCATACGCACCCCTCTAGTACACCGCCTCGTGCATGTACTCATCTCTCTACCTAGCCTAGAATCGAGCGGCATTCCACTCATGCCTGTACCTATCCCGCTCTCTGCTCATGGCTCGTCGCTCCTACTCCCATGCCTCCTATGCCACTGTCAGTAGTTGTATCTACTCTGCGGATCTCTCCTTCTCTTCCCGCATAGTTTCTAGCTTTATCCCATCACCCTGCCCTCGACGTGTCTGCCTCTGTGCTATATCCCTCTCGGCATTCTCTGCCTAGCCCACTGCTACGTCTCTTTGGAACTGTAGGATCTAGACCTGTCTCAGTCCACTATCCCTCTCCCCCTATAGCACCTGCATCTGTACCTATACACTATCTCTCTCCCTCTGTAGTGCCTGCACCTATCCTTGTGCACTCTCCCTCTCCTGCTACACTGTCTCTAGTCTGACCTCTGCATCCTTGAGTCTCGCCCTCATCTCCTCTGCAGATGCCTCTGTCGTGGATACCCTCTCCTGCAGTGTTGCCCTCTCCTCCAGAAGTCCTGCCACCTGACCCCTCAGTGTCTCCACCTCCCCTCCTCCTGCTGGCTTTGGCTGACCCTGCATCTGAACCACTGTCATCGCTACCTCTAGCCTATCTCGGTCCCATGTCACCCAAACCATCTCCCCTCGTACCCTCTCCATCCCTACTCGCATCTCATCCCTCTCTCTCTCCACCACCTATATATCTATCGTCAGCTGGCCCACAACCTGATCAAACACTATCATCTCTATCTCCTTCACCCTCTGCACCTCCGCCTTCGCCCTCCTCAACTCCTCCTCTAAAATGCATATCCTCACTTGGGCCCCTCTCAGTAACATCACCGGATCATCAACTGTAGCTGCTAGTACTATGGCTAAAGGCTCCACCACCTATATATTTAGGACCATCGCCTCCCCCTCTCTCTCCTCCTACACCTGCTTAGCTTGGCTCATCAACCAAATCCTCCATGGCTGTCCTCTCCTCCCCACCCTCATCAGTCTTCTCAGCTCCTGCTCAACTAGCTGAACTCTCCCCAGGATTTCCTCTAACATCCATTTCCCTCTCTACCTCCTCCTATCGATCTCTAGCTCTCACCTCCACCTGCGGCTCTGGGACTCTCACCTCCTCCTGCTCAACTTTCACCAAAACTCACCTCTGTCGTACTCTACCTCCAATCCCTGCCTAACCAGCCCGACCCTCCACCTCTAGCTCGCTCCCCAATCTCACCACCTCTATCTCCTCCCCCCATCACCTGCCCCTCCTACCGCTATCTTCCCCCCACCACCTGCCTCCATCTCCTCTTTCACATCTCTCCTCGCCCTCCTCACCCTCCTCGGAGGTCGCATCCTCCTGACCCTCCCCCTCCTCGTCGGTTGATCTCCAACATCACCCTCCTCTACACTGCCACTTTGATATCTGCCATCCTCATGTCCCTCCTCCTATCTCTCATCCTCATGTCCACCTTGCTCTAGCTCCTCCTCCTGTCCCCCCTCCTGCTCATCCTTTGGCCCCCCCTCTGCGGCTCTCACAACAGGAACCTCCGGTGTAACCCTCTCCCATCAGTGGTTGTGAAACCACTGATCATACTGCTCTATCACTCCAGCATCCTCTGGACCCTCCCACCTCCCTGGATAGGGCACCCCACCTACCATCACCCACATCTCCCTCATGCCTCTTGCTGACAACGCCGCCCCACAGGGTACCTCTCTGGTAAGCCGACGAAACATAGTCGGCACTCCTAGAATGTCTTGCATGAGTCCAAACTACCGCATCACTCTGTCTAGACGATGCATCTCCACTATGTGCCCTGGGCTCCCAATCAGGAAACATCTGCATCTAAAGAATCCTTGATGTCTCTCCTCCTCGGTCCGCCATCCTCTAAATCATCGATACATGTATGGTCGCCATACAATGTGCTCCTCCCATAACTCATCAAACACTCTCCTCCACCGATCCATCTCTCCTTGCATCTCATAACATAAGATGTAGCCCCTGGCTGCCCCGAACTGCCAAGCCACTGGCTCTTTATCATCCAAGTCTCCTCTCTTGATTACTATGGGTCTCGTCACTTCGATGTGCTCCCACCCCCACACCTGCATTAGCATCCTGTGCGTAACGCTCTGCATCCCCCGATAACAAATCATGTGCATATCTCGGTAAAACTGAGCCAATACACATGACCCCCAGGAAAATCGCCCCTCCCGCCACTCGACAATATGTCGAATCACCTCCATATACCATAGGCTACAAAAATCGCCTACTCTGGTCTGGCAATAAAATCTCGCTGATCAGGCAACACAGAAAAAGTGGTAATATTGGCACCCCCAGGGATAGGCATCTATCTACATTCAACTACCCCCTTTGTATTGACAAGTCATCACATCCAAATAACACCAGGACAGTATCATCCAGCTGTGCTCAAATCGACACCTCCTCACTCACTAACCGCCCCATTATCGATAACCTCAGAATCTACCACACATCCTCCAATGTCACTGTCATCTCTCCTGTCAGCAAATGAAACATCGACGTAGCCGAACCCCATCTCTCTATCAGGGCTGTCAACATCACCCGATGTGCCCTCATCTCAGGAAATTGCACTAAGTGCAGTAACCCCATCTGCTCCAGAGCTGCGTGATCTACCCCGGTCATTGTCTCAATCATCGCCGCCAGTGCCTCCAACCTCCGCTCATGAGTCCGTAATCTACCAAACTCCTGCACAAAATACCATTCCCCTTGTCAAAATTCTTCATCAAAATCCTCTTCCTACTCCCACAACTTTCTTTTTTTCGTTTCTCTCTCTCTTTCTCTCTCTCTTTCTTTCTCTCTTTTTTTTTCGTTCCCCCTCCCTCTTTCCTCCCGACTGTGGAGCGGATCGCCCCTGCAGTGAGGTGGACTCGCCTCGGACGCACGAGTACACTGCCTCTGCAGGACTCCACCTCAACTTGTCGGGTGGACCTGGCCCACGAAGGGCGGATCACTCCTGTGCCTGGGCAGCCACTGTATGGGCTCTACAAACCTCGGGTGGCACTGGCTGGCAAGATTGGCTGCCAGGCAGCCCTCCGGCTGTCAAGAGGCATCACACATGACCTGGCTCCTACCGAAGTGTATCACTTAACCCCCGGTGGACTGGCCTGAGGATTTGCCTCTCCACCACCGGAATAGTTTTCCCCCTTAAAATTTTAGTTTTTTTTCAAATTTTTAATTTTTTTCTTCCTACCCATTTCTTAATTTTCTCCCGTCCACAAAACCCACGTTTTACATTTTTGATAAAACACCTACAAATGCGTTCAAATTTCAAAAATAATGCATAGGGCGTTTTGTCACCTACCTGGTGGGGTCCACCCTACTGTCTGTAGGACCGTCGAACCTCGTCTACTCGGTGGACGATTTCAGTGTCATTATCTCCCGACATCTTCACTCTTCATCTGTTGACTCTTTCTCCTCTTCTCTCAACTGCTACAGTGCAAATGAGGTGAGGTAATTTTCAAAATTACCTTATATTCACTTTTAAAAGGGTTTTTACCTTTTATTTACCATTTTATCCCTCTGATTAATCCCTTCACTTTCCAGGGCCGCCATTTGCACCCCGTTTGTCCGATTGACTTCGTTCAAAAGGAAAAGTTACCTAATTTTTCATGCTCTTTCCAACCATACCATCCATTTATTTTTATTGAGATGTCGTCCAGGACCCCTCTTTTTCCCCTGTCACCCTCTCGAGGGGGCATACCCTTCACATTTACCAATTTTCCTTGCCATAGTCAATCCCTTCTAGGTTTGGGGCATCTTCATCCATTACTCTGCTAATTCGGACAGCTCAGGTCCTCCACCCCACACTGGGGTATCATGTTCTGGTTACTTCCTCTATAGAGTCATTTGCACTTTCATTTCTTTGAAGCACGGTTATTCTAACGATACTTTAAAGAGGGAAAAATGTAGACATCCAAATTTGATCACTTCCATATGATCAAAATCATCTACTCTATTCATCGATTTCATTAATAGTGATTAAATAATTTATTTAATCATTATTTCATTTTCTGCCTAAGGTTCCTAAAGTATGTAATTAAATAAATTAAATACTTTACCCTATCCCTTTTCTTCTCTAAATGAAATAAATATGACAAATTATTTAATTAGTCTTTTAACCCATTTGGATTAAAATCAATTTTTAATTCCCCTTTTTCTCTCTCCTTGTCACATTCTTCGTAACCCTTTTTTAATCCAAATTAAATTAATTAATCTGTGATTAGGATCTGCACCACTTAATCTTGATTAAGTGTCACATCCTCCATAATCTCCCACTTGCCTCTAATCTCGCATTAATTATCCTAATCCTGTGTTTGCACAATCTTAATCAGAATCATTAGCCACATTTAGCTTACCTTTTCTGGTCAACCTTCCCACTTACCATTTTTAGCCTGGACTCTCTTTCCCATGTGAATTTTTAATTCACATTTATTTGTCCAAGACTCCTCTCTTCCCCATGTGAATTTTTAATTCACTTTTGTCTTCCCAAGGTCTTCCCCATCCCCATGCAAGGGTCTAGAAGGCTTGACTTGTCACTTTACATGTGCCAAAGACTTCTAGAACCTTGGACTTGTCACATCCCCACATGTGACAAATCTCTAGCTTTTTGGAGACCTTCTTTTACCCATTAAACTCTCCAATGAATGTAAATTTTTAATTTGTATTTATTTTTCCAACCACTTCCCCTTTTCCCATGGAGATTTTTGAGGAATTTTAAAAATTTTCAAATGTCTCTTTCATCTTCATTTGGGGACACACTTCCACATCACTCCACCTTAGGACATCTCACATTGCACATGCCAAGATGTGAGGGCTTGTGAGTCCTCAACTCACCATAGCCCTTCATCTTGATCTTGTTGGATCAATCTCAACCGTTGAATTCTCTAGAGAATTCCAATTAGTCTATAAATACCCCCTCATTTCCCTCATTTTAGGGATCAAGTCTTTTGCAACCAAACTCTTACAAATTTACCATTTGACCTCTAATCCACCATAACACTTAGCATTCTCATTCATCTTGCATCTTGCATCCATTTAACTCCATTGCCATCCAAGGAGCACACAAGACATCCAAAGATCAAGGGCCAACCAAGGAAGCAACAACATGAAGGTATAACAAACAATCAATTTGTTTGTCTTACTTTCATGTTATCCATTTTCTTAGGCTAATCATTGAGGTTCCCTTTTATCTTGTTATTTCCTCTTGTTGCATTATTAGTTTTTTATCTAGCATCTCACATTAGGAGTGAGATTTTATTAGGATCACACATACAAAACAAATTATGCATTTTAATATACACCTATTTCTTGGAAATTATAAGTATTAGGGTAAGTGCACCAATTTGTGACACAATTTAGGTGCCAAATTGAAAAAACGATCAAAAAAATGATGAAATAAGGCTTTTGGCGCACGCCAAATTTGGGGTGTGCCAAATGGCTTTCTAGACATAAAATGCAAAAGTCGGTTTTGGAACCCTCATTTTATCTTCAACCCGCGGCTTGAAAAGGAAGATTTTAGGTTTGCAACTTGCGCTCGCCAAATCTCCTACATTTTTTGCATCCTTTGCTTGCCATTTTCCACGAGAATTCCGCTAACACGTCAGAGAGGTCAAAGATTGCAAAGAGGTGTGTATTTTTATTCTATTTATTTCAAATTTGATTTGGATTGCAACTTTAAATAGATTTTTATAATAAAACTTTCTTCTAATTCTTAGGGAATGAATCTTGTTGAGAAATTATGTCTCAACTTCTAGCTTGAAGTCCTCGTTTTCATGCCTTGGTGATTTTGTGTTGTTTGCAAAGTTCTAGCGGAGGTGGAACCAGGATGGAACTTGGCATTGTTCTGTTTGCCTAAGTTTCGAGTCTCAGGCGGAGGCAGAACTGGGATGGAACTTGGCATTGTTCTGTTTGCCTAAGTTCTGGGTTTCGGTTCTCATTCCTGCTCCGACCCCGCTTCCTACCGTCTGTTGTTTCTTGCTTCGCAGGTTCTGGCAGAGGCAGAACCAGTTTTGGAAGTTGGCAATGTCTGTTTGCTAGGTTCTTGTTTCAGTTTATGTTCTGACTCCGAGCCCGACTCTTGCTTTTGCGATCTAGTTCCTCTGGATGTTTGGATTCTCCTCAGGGTGTTTTCCTCCGCCTTGTCCTGGTTCTGGATTATTGTTTCTTGCAGTTGGCGGAGGTGGAACCAGAACTGGATTGCTTCCTGATCTTGGACTTTTTTGGTGAAGTCTTGTTTTCTGTTCCTGTTCTGACTCCGACTCTGACTCCTGTCTTTTGTGTTCCCATCTTGGTTTGACCCCAAGTTGACTTTACCCGGTCAAAACTATTTTCGATGAGTTCCCCTTTGTCGTGGGTGGACGCGGAACCGAATTGGTTCCTGCACCTGTAATTTCGGTGGAGTCATGTTTTGACTCTAGTTCCGTCTCCGACTCCGACTCCGGTAGTATGTATTTTCGGTGGAGTCCTGTTTCGACTCCTATTTTGACTCCGGCTCTGGCAGTGTTAGAAATTTCTTGAAGTCTTGGTCGTGCCTGATGTCTGTTTGACCATTTTGGTTGCTCTGTCAGCTGTGATTGCTGATGGGTCTTGGACGCGTGGCACTTGGTTGAATAGTGATTGGACGGATACCAAGATAGTTATTGTGGCAGTTGCATTTGTCAACGAATGGTGGCGAGCTCAACCATTTTGAGTAATGGCTTTGAATGCAAAGTCGGCTCGTTGCAGGAAATCTATTAGATCCGACCAGTTGCATGATTTGAGGATGGACTTCATTGCTCTTCTAAGTCGGTTACATATGGATGAGAGATGTGTTATTTCTCAAAAAGTTAGATAGGTTAAGTTTGAGTCGTGAGTTGTAGAGCAAGTTGAAGTTGTGTGCTGAAGAACAAGAAGGACATGAGTTCTTGAAGAGGGTTTTGAACTGTATGTTGTGAAAACATTGTAATAGTGGATCTGAAACTCTCTGGGTGATTGTGAGCAGAACAAAGAAGTATGGATATTGTATGTAATCAATTCATTATTGTAATACAATAGTTTTGACTTTGTGTGGTGGGTTTTTTACCTAAAAGGGTTTTCCCATGTAAATAATGTGTCATCTTTGTTTGCTTATCTTTCTGGTTTCTCATTGCCATGATTGTATGCATCTTTATAAGTTTTGAAACTGTTAGTTTTTCATTTTTGCTTCTCTCTCCTGAAGTAAAGGTGTTAAAGGAATGTATTCCACACTGTTGGGTTAGTAGATCCGCATTCTTTTCCGTTCAAAGTGGTGTCAAAGCTTGGCTAGTTCATGTTATCCTTGCTAGGGCAAATTAGTTTTTTGCACTAATACTATTGCAGTGGGAGTCTTGCATTGTTAAACTTGTTTTTGTTGTGAGATGACGAGTACATCTGGTAGGATAGATATTGAGAAGTTTAATGGCAGCAACTTTGAGTTATGGAAACTCAAGATAGAAGACTTGCTTGTGGATAGAGACCTCTGGATTGCAGTGTCTAGAACTAAGCCACAAACTATGATCCAAGAAGCTTGGGATCTTGCTGATAGAAAAGCAAGAGGATTGATAAGACTAAGTCTAGCTGATTTTGTGCTCTTGAATGTTCATGAGGAAATGTCTGCAACTTCTTTGTGGAAGAAACTTGGTGATATTTATCAAGGAAAGTCCCTGGTAAATAAGTTGTTCCTGAGGAAGAAGTTGTACTCCTTGAAGAGGAACAAAGGTGCATCTGTTGCAGACCATCTAAACTCATTCAATATGAGTGTTACTCAGCTGACACCTGTAGGTGTAAAAATTGAGGAGGAGGATCATTGCATGCTCCTATTGTGTTTATTACCTGATAGTTGGGATCATCTTATGATGGCTATTGGAAGCACAACCACTGCTTTCAAGACTGATAATGTGGTTGCTTTGCTTCTATCTAAAGAAATGCGAAGGAAATCTTCTGAGATGGCCAAAGATGCTCTTTCTGTTCAAGGTAGAACAAAGGAGAAAGGCAAGAAGAAAGACAACAAGTCAAAATCCAAGTCTAAAGGGAGATCAAAGTCTCTTGGTAAAAATTTCAAGGTAAAGTGCTAGAACTGTGGGCAACCTGGTCATATCAGGAAGGACTGCAAGGAGAAGAAGAAGAATTCTTCTGACAATGAATCTTCTCAAAGTGATGTAGATGCCTTCATTGCAGCAACCTTGACAACTCAGGCATCTGATGATGTCTGGTTAGTTGACTCAGGTGCCTCTTTTCACATGACATCCAATAGAGATTGGTTCTCAAAGTATGAGAAGTATGATGGTGGAAAGGTATACTTGGCAAGTGATTCAACACTGGAGATTGTTGGCAGAGGAAGGGTTAGAATTTAGTTTCCTGACGGGAGAGTCAAAGGAATTGGTGGTATTCTTCACATCCCAGGTTTGGCTTGAAATCTTCTTTCTGTTAGTAAGTTAAATGATGCTGGTGTAGAAGTTTCTTTTTCTAGTAAGGGATGTAAAATAGCTAGAGGTGCAATGGTGTTAGCTAGGGGTGTTCGTACTAGCACTCTGTACAAGCTAGATGCACGACTTGTTCTTTGCAATAGTGTCTCTGTAAAGTCATGTATTTTTGCACCTATAGAGAAAGATGAAGACTCTTCACTTTCTGCGAATGCTTTGGAGGTAAAACTCCCAGCAGAGAAGACAATTTTATTGCATCATAGACTTGGTCACATTGGTGAGAAAGGTTTAAAAACCTTGAAGAACAAAAACCTTGTAGAAGGGCTTGATGATTGTAACCTTGAGTTTGATTTCTGTGAACATTGTATCTATGGAAAGCAACATCGCGTTTTTTTCTCCTTTAGTCCTCACAAATATTCTGGTATACTAGATTATGTTCATTCTGATGTGTTTGGTCAAGTTAATGTTCCTTTGTTATCAAAGTCTAGATATTATGTTTCTTTTATTGATGACTGTTCGAGAAGGGCATTTGTATACTTTCTTAAAAGTAAATCAGAAGTGTTCAGTCGGTTTAAAGAGTTCAAATCTTTGGTTGAAAATCAAACTGGAAGGAAAATAAAGTGTTTAAGGACAGATAATGGAGGTGAGTTTTGTTCTGCAGATTTTGAAAGGTATTGCACTGATCATGGAATTAAAAGGCATAAGACAACCCCCTACACTCCACAGCAAAATGGAGTTGCTGAAAGGTTGAACAGGACACTAATGGAAAAGGCAAGGAGTATGTTGAGTGGTGCTGGTCTGGAGTAGAAGTTCTGGGCTGAGGATGTTGCTACAACATGTTATTTGATTAATAGATCTCCTTGTTCAGTGCTTGTTGATAAGACACCTTTGGAAGCATGGTCAGGTAAGAAACCCTCATTAAGGCATGTTCGGGTATTTGGCTGTGAGGCATATGTTCATGTGCCAAATGAAAAGAGATCAAAGTTGGATAACAAGGCTGTGAAATGTATTCTCATTGGCTATGGAGTTGATGTGAAAGGATACAAGCTTTGGAACCCTGTTACTGAGAAGGTTTTGTATAGCAGAAGCGTGATATTTCGTGAGCTGAAACCTCTAGTAAGTGATCAACAACTTGAGACAAATCAGAGTGACAAGAAGAAGGATGCAGTTGAGATTCTCCAAACTCCAGAAAGGGAAGAACTGCATGGTGTACCTGAGATTGAGGAGAGCTCAAGCAGCTCTGGAAGTTTTGATGATGAAGAACAACCTCAACCTCCAAGGAGATCTACATGAGAAAGAAGGCAACCAGAAAGGTATGGTTTCTCTATATTAGATTCAAATTGTGCTTATGCCTTAATTACCAGCACTGATGAGCCTAGGACTGTGAAAGAATCAATCAGTATGGCTGATTCAAAGTCATAGCTAAAAGCCATGAATGAGGAGATGGAATCCTTGAAAAAGAATGATACCTGGAAGTTGGTACCACTGCCTAAAGGGCGAAAGCCTGTTGGCTGCAAGTGGATATTCAAAAGGAAGACAGGTCTTGATGGCAGTGTGGAGAAGTATAAGGCACGACTGGTTGCAAAGGGATTTTCCCAAATTAAGGGAATTGATTATGGAGAGATCTTTTCCCCTATAGCAAAGTTGACATCCATCAGATTTTTGTTGTCATTGGCAACTGTGTATGACTATTAAATTGAGCAGATGGATGTGAAGACAACATTTCTCCATGGTGAGCTGGAAGAAGAAATCTACATGTCCCAGCCTGAGCATTTTGTTGAAAAAGGTAAACAAAATCTTGTTTGCAGTTAAATAAATCTCTATGGTCTAAAGCAATCTCCTAGAATGTGGTACCAGAAATTTGACACATTTGTGTTGTCAATTGGGTTTGTTAGATCAAAATCTGATCATTGCATTTATTATAAATGTGAGAATGATCACGTGCTTTTTATTAATCTATATGTGGATGACATGTTATTCATTGGTAATAGCACCAAACTCAAAACCCGGTCCAAGCCTAATTTCTCCCAACCTTTCCAAAACACCTGACCATTTAAAGATGGATTAAGATACCCTTTTCAGGGTTACACAACATATGCCAAAACCAATATTAACTCTTTTGGACCAACATGAACTTTCAATACACCTCCCTCACTCTAGGCTTCACAATTAGGCCTAATTTCCAAAGGAACCCCCTCACAAACTCACCTCCAAACCAAGGAAACTTGAAACATTCTTAGGGATACTCACCAAACTCAAGATTCTCCCATTTTAAGAGCCCCAAGAACTTGTTATATTCCTCTACTCACAAACCATCCTAAACCTTCACAAAAACAAGGGTTTTAAAGAAACTCATAACTCCAGACCTCCCCCAATCCTTCCAAAGGTCCAAAAACCCCACAATGCCTTTTCCCTAACTTAAAGGACACTCACAATCCCATTCCTTTTAGTATTTCTCAAATTCAGTACTCGAGTTCCTTACTTTCATGGTGGAAACACCCCTGAACAGCTTAGAACTTCACACCCCACTGAGTTTATTCATTCTCTAGGTCTCCAAAGTATTCATACACCAAATAATTATGGTACAGGTCAATCCACTAAGGAATAGGTTTAGAACAGTAGGTGGATTGGCTAATGTGTCATGGTGTTACCCTCAAAACCCCTAACACAGAAAACAGAGCAGTAACCAAGTTTGCTGATCCCACACACACCAACGGTGGATTTAAACCTTCAGAAAAGATGCAAAGAGATTAAACACATATGCAATGAAGTATCCAAAGCCTCAAGTCATGATAGACTTGTATGGGCCTGTGCAAGGAAAAGAAAATTCAGGAAAACAAAGAAAACCAGTGATCAACGTTTTCAAGTAAATTTTCTTATTAGAAACTAAACAAAATCAACCCTCAACTCAGGGTATTACAAAAATATATCTTGATACCACCTTCCAACTACCCCTTGAGCCGATCAACCACCATAACCACCCTTTGTTAGACTTCTAAGATGGCAATTTGCCAATTTTTCTCTTAATTACCATTCATTAACAACTTGATTTTGCAAATACCACCTAACTGACCTATTAAGCCTTTTAAATAGAATTGCAAGGTATTTACATAGCATATAGAAATATAGAGAGAAAATACAATAAATATTTTAACTAATGAATTGTAAAAAATGGATTTTTGTAGTTTATATTCATGTCATTGATTACATTGCATTGGACATCTTTCAAATTCAAAGCATTACTTCGATTTGGATAACTAATAAGTAGATGTTGATAGATGCCAAAAATTTAATTACAATATAGTTTGAACAAAGTCAACCTAAGCAGTTATGCAGTTTCTTCACATTGCATAACTAATAACTAGGAGCAGTTGCCAATTGCATTTTCTTATCATGGCATTCTATGAGACCAAATTTCTCTGAGATATATTTTCAAATAGTTCCCTACCTTGTCTATGTTACCACATTTTTCATACATGTCTACCAAAGCATCTTCTCAAATAGTTCACTGCCTTGTTGCTATGGCTAAAAGCCTAAAACAAGTGATTTTGAACAAGCTATGGATGCTTCAAAAAATATATCAAAAGCATAATAGTAAGCAATAGCACAAAGAAGGCAGTGAACTGTTTGAAAAAATGCATCAAAAGAATTACTTTGAAATGATAAATTTAGTTGTGCTTTCACTCTTCTTTAACATTGTATATCTTCTCCTTTTTATAACAAGAGATAAAAAAATGTAAAAATTGTATAACAAGAGATAAAAACTATCTTTTTTGAAATCGAAAGGCATTTCCATAGCATAGAGATATAGAGAGCAAATAAAATAAAGAGTTTAACTAATGAAATGTAGAAAATAGATTTTTGTAGTTTTTATTAATGCATTGCACATCTTTCAAACTCAAAGCATCATTTCACATTGCATAACGAATAACTAGATGCTGATAGATGAAAAAATTTCAATTACAATATAGCTTTTGACAAAGTCAGCCTAAGTAGTTATGCAATTACTTCACATTGCATAACTAATAACTAGGAGCAGCTGCCAATTGCTTTAGCTTGTCATGGCATTCCATGAGACCACATTTCTTTGAGGCATTCTTTCAACTAGTTCATTCCCTTGTCTATGCTACAAAATTTTTCATATATGTCTACCAAAGCATTTTATGAAATAGTTCATTGCCTTCTTGCTATGGCTAAAATCCTAAAACAAATGCTTTCGAACAAGCTATGGATGCTTGGAAAAAATCTATGAAAGCATAATAGTAAACAATAGCATAGACAAGCCATTGAACTTTTTGAAAAAATGCCTCAAAGAAAAGTGGTCTCATGGTGATGGAATGCCATGACACGCCATAGACAAGGCAGTGAATTGTTTGATAATATGCCTCAACTACTTGCATTTGACAACTTTTTCCTCGTGTGAAAATTCACCACCATAGGAAAAATCCTCCGAGATAGCGAAAACTGAGCAAGGTTATTGTAGAGGGGCCCAACGTGATCCCATAGGATCAAATGAGAAGTTTCTAAGCATCATGATGTACGAGTAATAGCATGTTGAAGTTCGCAACCATTTTGCACTTTGGACCTTTAAGGGATCGATCCGGTTGAACGTAGCTCATAGCGATTTCACGTGTTTAGGTACGAAAGAGGACCATGCCTAGCGTAAAAATACCTATTTGGATGCGTTGGAACAGTCTGTTTGGTCACACGAGCTACAGAACGAAAGTTACGCCACTTTGCAACTTTCAACTACTTGCATTTGACAACTTTTTCCCCGAGTGAAAATTCGCCAGCACAGGAAAATGCCTTCGAGATAGAAAAAACTGAGAGAGGTTATTGTAGATGGGCCCAACATGATCTTGTAGGATCAGACGAGAAGTTTCTAAGCATCACAGTGTCTAAGTAATAGCATGCTGAATTTCGCAGCCATTTTCCACTTTGGAACCTTAAGGGATCGATCCGGTTGAACGTAGCTCGGAGCTATTCCGCATGTTTAGGTGTGAAAGAGGACCATTCCTAGCATAAAAGTACCCACCCAAATGTGTTGGAACAGTTTTTTTTGTCTCACGAGCTGTAGAACGAAAGTTGCACCACTTTGTAACTTTCAACTACTTGCATTTGATAACTTTTTCCTCGAGTGAAAATTTGCCAGCATAGGAAAAATCCTCCGAGATAGTGAAAACCGAGAAAGGTTATTGTAGAGGGTCCCAACATGATCCCATAGGATTAGATGAGAAATTTCTAAGCATCATGGTGTCCAAGTAATAGCATGCTGAAGTTCGCAGCCATTTTGCACTTTGGACCCTTAAGGGATCGATCCGGTTGAACGTAGCTCGGAGCGATTCCGCGTGTTTGGGTGTAAAAGAGGACCATCCCTAGCATAAATGTACCCACCTAGATGCATTGGAACAGTCTGTTTGGTCACATGAGATGCAGAATGAAAGTTGCACCACTTTGCAACTTTCAACTACTTGCATTTGACAACTTTTTCCCTGAGTGAAAATTCGCCAGCACCGGAAAATTCCTTCGAGATAGCAAAAATCAAGAGAGGTTATATAGATGGGCCCAACATGATCTTGTAGGATCAGACAAGAAGTTTCTAAGCATCAGGGTGTCCGAATAATAGCATGCTGAATTTCACAGCCATTTTGCACTTTGGACCCTTAAGGGATCGATCCGGTTGAATGTAGCTCAGAGTGATTCCGCATGTTTAGGTGTGAAAGAGGACCATTCCTAGCATAAACATACCCACCCAAACATATTGGAATAGTTTGTTTGGCCACACGAGCTGTAGAACGAAAGTTGCACCACTTTGCAACTTTCAACTACTTGCATTTGACAACTTTTTCCCCGAGTGAAAATTCACCACCATAGGAAAAAGCCTCTGAGATAGCAAAAATCGAGCAATTTTATTGTAGAGGGGCCCAACATGATCCCATAGGATCAGATGAGAATTTTTTAAGCATCACGGTGTCCGAGTAATAGCATGTTGAAGTTCATAGCCATTTTGCACTTTGGACCCTTAAGGGATCGATTCGGTTGAACGTAGCTCAGAGCGATTCCGTGTGTTTGGGTGCAAAAGAGGACCGTGCCTAGCATAAACATACCCACCCAGATGCGTTGGAACAGTCTGTTTGGTCACATGAGATGCAGAACGAAAGTTGCACCACTTTGCAACTTTCAACTACTTGCATTTGACAACTTTTTCCCCGAGTGAAAATTCTCCAGCATAGGAAAATGCCTCCGAGATAGCAAAAACTGAGAGAGGTTATTGTAGATGGGCCCAACTTGATCTTTTAAGATTAGACAAGAATTTTCTAAGCATCACGGTGTCTGAGTAATAGCATGTTGAATTTCGCAGCCATTTTGCACTTTGGACCCTTAAGGGATCGATCCGGTTGAAATTAGCTCGAAGCGATTCCACGTGTTTAGGTGCAAAAGAGGACCATTTCTAGTGTAAACGTACCAACCCAAATGCATTGGAATAGTTTTTTTGGTCACACGAGCTGCAAAATTAAAGTTGCACCACTTTGCAACTTTCAAATACTTGCATTTGACAACTCTTTCCCCTAGTGAAAATTCGCCACTACAGGAAAATGCCTCTGAGATAGCAATAACCGAGAGAGGTTAATGTAGAGGGGTCTAATGTGATCTCATAGGTTCAGATAAAGATTTTGTAATCACCATGGTTTATGAGTAATA
Organism: Sequoiadendron giganteum; assembly: GCA_007115665.2. Taxonomy (NCBI): domain Eukaryota; kingdom Viridiplantae; phylum Streptophyta; class Pinopsida; order Cupressales; family Cupressaceae; genus Sequoiadendron; species Sequoiadendron giganteum. Next base: position 508,317,538 of record CM021107.1, on the reverse strand, counting down.
CCCTGTCAAATATTGTTGCCCTTTTGCACTTTGCACCCTTAAAGGATCGAGTCAGTTGAACCATAGTAGTTGTTTCGTTGAATGTCATACCCTAAGGTATGTTAGATATGACCTAGGTTGCATCAATTTCTCTGAGGCATATGCTGCCCCTACCTTGTCACTTCATCAAAGGACAATAGATTTAAAGGAAGGTTATTCATTAAGACAAGCATCATGAATGTATGAACACAAGGGAACTGTGAAGGGTCAATGTACATGGCAATGTGCAAATGAAAAGGATAGATTAGAAATGAGTAGTGATCAGTTGTTAAGTACAGTGAGTGTATTATTATAAAGTGCTTGACAATCAAATTCACTCACCATAGTCAATGTCCTATGACTGTCAAGTCTATGTCAGTCAGTGTCTCAAGACTCCAAGAGCTATGGTTGTGTATGCAACAATAGGTCCTTATGAATGTGGAGTCTTCAAAAAATACAGTAATTCAATGACAAATATTACAATAGTGATGGAAGAACATCTTGAATATCTTCCCATTTGTCAATACTTGTAGCAATACATGCAGGGAAATAATCCTCCCATTTCCAACACAAATCATGAAATATGAGATAGAGATAAGGAGAGAAGAGGAGGGACGGAAAAAGATAGATGAGGGTTGAGGATCCAATGTATAGGTTAGATGGTTGAGAATTGAAGGTATAGGGTTGATGGTTTAGAGTATTGGGTTGAGGGTATAGGGTTTAAGGGAGATGGGAGAGAGATAGATGGATTGAGTGAGTGAGATAGAGACCTGAGAGAGGGAGAGGGGGTAGGATGGAGAGACTTGAAAGAGACAGAGGGAGGGAGTGGGAGAGAGACAGAGGGAGGAAGGGTTAAGGGTAGAGGGTAGAGGGTTTAATGGTTTAGGGTTTAAGGGTTAAGGGTTTAGGGTTTAGGGTAGAGGGGAGAGAGATAGAGGGAGTTAGTGAGTGTGTGAGAAAGAGAGACCTGAAAGAGGGAGAGGGGGTAGGAGGGAGAGTCTTGAGAGAGAGAGGGAGGTAGTGGAGAGAGATAGAGGGTAGAGGGTTAAGGGTAGAGGGTAGAGGTTTTAAGGGTTTAGGGTTTAGGGTAGAGAGAGAGATAGAGGTAAAGAAGGTAGAGATATTGAGAGAGAGGAGGCAAGGAGGGAGAGAGAAATAGGTATAGAGGGACAAATAGGTAGAGAGAAGTAGATATGAAAGAAAAGATAGAGGGAGACATAGGGATGGAGAGAGAGGTGAGAAAAAACAAAGAGAGGTCTAGGTAGATAGAGGTGGGAGGAGATAACGAGAAGTAGAGGGTAGAGTTAAGGGTAAAGGAGAGAGAGATATATGGAGTTAGTGAGAGAGAGAAAGAGGGAGGGAGTGGAAAAGCGATAGAGGGTAGAGGGTTAAGATTTAATGGTAAAGGGTAGAGGGTACAGGGTACAGGGTGGAGGGTAGAGGGTAGAGGGTAGAGGGTTAAGGGTAGAGTGGAGAGAGATAGAAGGAGTGAATGAGTGAGAGAGACACCTAAAAGAGGGAGAGGAAGTAGGAGGGAGAGACTTGAGAGAGAGAGGGGGGAGGGAGGGAATTGGAGATAGATAGAGGGTAAAGGGTAGAGGGTTTAATGGTTAAGGGTTAAGGATGAGGGGAGATAGAGAGAGAGAGTGAGTGAGAGAGAGAGTGAGTGAGAGAGAGAGACTTGAGAGAGGGAGAGGGGGTAGGAGGGA
>CM021107.1:508286414-508315711 GCA_007115665.2 Sequoiadendron giganteum | reverse complement strand
CATGAGCTTCAGGTCACATTTGTTCAATATGACCAACTCAAGTTTCTACATCTTTCCCATCTTTGATAATGTGTGTTGTCTCTTGGAACTCAAACAAAAAAAAGCAATAATTTCTACTCATCAAAGGATCAATCCATCAGTCGATTCCTTCTAATTTCCTCAAGCCTATCACACTAATAAATCTTCACAAAAAGAATACCTAGAACCAAAAACACCAGGAATTTATACATGCATCAACATGCAAGCCACATGCGATTCCATGCAAGTACACACAACACACATGCAAGTAAATGTAACTCACAAACCTACACATGCAAGCAAAAATAAAATCCAATAATAAGGCTCTTATACCAATTGTTGGGAAATGTGGGTCATCTCATAAAGAAACATCCAAGATTAGAAGTGCTTTCAATAGCTTTTATTTCATCATATTTCTTGAAAGACATGAACTACTATGCCACAAGACAGAATCAGACGTAGTTCATTTCCCACATTGACCCTTAGAGAAAAATGAATGCTAATTAAACCAATTCCAAACAACACCATTAAATAGATTCAATCACGCAAAACCATTAAACATAAAAGATGGAACAAAAAACATGAACACACAAATTTACATTAGGAAAACCATTTTGGGTAAAAAACCCCACACTCCAAAAGCCCATATAGTTACAAATATAATTCAAGCTCTAAGCCTTTACAAAGTTTGCATCTTGTTCCATCTGGAGAGAATTCGGCAGCATAACCCTACTTCAATATTACCTCTCTTTTTTCATTGTAGAACATTCTAGGGTTTTATAACATTCATTCTTAACCCTAAACCTAGTTACAACATTCCAACCGAAAATGGTTTGGTTCAATATTCCACAAATAAATGGTTACAATACAGTTCACATTTGTATCCGATCGTCATTTAATCCGTCAACAATTGGCAATGAACCATCACTTTCCAGCTATCAATTCTCCTTTATATACCACTTGTCATGACCAGGGTCCACCAAGACACGTGTACACCAATTGTGTAATTCTGAAGAATCAAAATGGAATCTACAATATTTTCAACAAGTCTCCCGAAAAAGACTTAAATATTTAACTCCCAACATGATGTCATGTGATCACCGCTATCCACCTCAGCATCCATCGGGTCCCACCTAGGTACTCTTCATAAGTTACTCAGAAAATTACCATCATACCACATAACAACTTGGCATTGGTCAGGTCCACCACAACACATGTGTGAAGCCTAAACACCTCACAGGAGTCACTCAGGGACCACCACAAGAGGCATGGGGCTAGCAGACACTATTGATCAAGCCGATAGGTGTCAAACACTCAATCAATTCCACTCGCTTCATAAGAGTCTATCGGTCCTCACCACAAAGGAGCACAAAATAAATGAGCATTGTTGGATCAAGCACATCACAACTGTAGATCGAGGTCACCTTTAACCAATACAATGTGGTCCCTATAGTCACCGTGACATCCACGTCACTGCTGACAAACCAATGCTCGCTCAAGATCGCTTTGTCACTAAAAAGCCAAAATTCACAACCTCCATCGGAGGTTATGAAATTCCCAAAACTCACAACACGTTGATAAGCACAAGAACCCCAATGTCACTAAGTCAGAAAGTTATGAAAATTTAGAACCCCGTGGCATAGGTTTCAAAGTTTCAACTTTTCGTGATCTAGTGATAGGTCTGTTGGAAAGTTATGAATTTCCACAACCTTGCGACATGAGTTTCAAAGTTAGGATTCTCAATGATCCCATGACATACGGATTGAATAAGGGTAGAACACAACTGTTACAGGAAGTCGATCAAGCCAATAAATTTGAGTCACATTTCTCAATAAAAAGGGTGAATTGAAAGTCATGGTCGTCAATTGCAAAATGAGGGCATAATTAAAAAAGTTATAACTTATAACTTGAGTATTTGTTTTTTATTTTACATTGAATTCTAGGTTAAAAGGAAGTTTAAATTTTTGGGTTTACTTATAATTTTTATACAATGCAAAAAAATATTTAAAGACCAATCTAACATAAGTCTAAGGTAATTTTTTTGGGGTCTTAAATTCTAAAGGAAAAAGTCATAAATTCATACTTTGATATACAAATTTAATGCCTACCTATTCTACAGTGTGGCATTGTAGTGTTTCTTGTAAATTTGCAATTCATATACATGTTTTGGAGAGAAAAAGGAGGAAAGGGTTAACTGAAAGTCATGGTCGTCAGTTGCAAAATGAGGGCATAATTTTTTGTTTTTGTTTTTATCTCGATAAAGTGTATATACATATATCGATAAGTATATATACATAAAGTTTATATATATGCACTCGATTTCCCATATGTATGATGTATCCATGTATGAGTGTACATAGGTATTTATTCATACACATCCTCACACACACATATGATCATATATATGAGTTATTATTGTAGTAACCTAAATTTGACCACTTATATTTCGTCAAATTCATCCCTTTTCATCTAAATATCCTTCTACTTGCATTAATTAAATAATATTGCCATTATTTAATTAATATCCTTAAAGCCCTCTAAATCCCTAAGGTATTTAGTTAAATAATTAAATACCTTACCTTTTATCCCTTTCCTTCAAAAATTAAATAAATAATCCACTTATTTAATGTCTTTTATCTCCCATCCCCCATCATCTACATCTTATCCTAATCTACTTGCTAATCCCATCATTAGGGATGTGACACATTACTAATCCATGATAAGGAGGTGTCACATCCTCCAACTTTTGCAAGTTGGCTCCTAATCCTTCATCAACTAGTCTAATCAACCCCCTTTAGTCAATTCTCCCCATCCCCCAAGGAATTTTTAATTCCTTTTTTTCTTTTCAAGGTCCTTTTGAGGAATTTTTAATTCCTCTCTCATTCCTCAAAGAATATTAAATTCCTTTTCTCCTTCCCAAGGAATATTTAATTCCATTTATCCTTTCCATGCATATTAAAAAAGGAATTTTTAATTCCTTTGGTCAACCTATGATCCTAGCCCTTGATTCTCTTCCAAGAATGTATCTTGACCATTCATTCATCTCTCCTTTGAAAAATGACTAACACTTAGCCATTTTGGCATTCATTCAACCATTCACTCTCTCTATCACATTCAACCACAATTTCAATCTATCAAGCCTTCAATCACCATAGCCATCTTGCATCCAAATCAAGCTACAACAAGTCGTTATGCTGCCAAAATTGATCTAGGAGCACACAAATCAAATGATCAACAAAGGCCAATCAACCGATCAACTCGGACAAGGTATAACACTCTTTTTGTCTTTTATTTTGTTGAAGTTCAACTAGGCCAATCTTGAGGTGTTGTTTGTGTTTTTCCTTGCTTGCATTTCATTTTTTTTTGCATTTTAGACTAGGTAAAAACACTTGCACACATTTTTGGCACACTTGGTGGGACCCATGTCATGGGTCTATTCTTTCACATTCTCTGTTGTTTGACTTTTGCAGGTTCAGATTTCAGTTACAGAGGCAGAACTACCCTGACAAGCGAGCTTGCTCAGTACAGGGGCGAAGTTTCTTGGACAAACAGGCAAATTTTTCTTTACGGGTGAACTTGACTTTCCAAAGGGGCCAATCTACAAACTACAAGGTTGAGGTTTCTCTTTGGGGTGAACTTTCTTTGACCTCTGGTGACGGGTGAACTTGATTTGGTAGACAAGTGAACTTGCCCTCCTTCAAGGGCGAAATTGTTGTCGTAGAAGGGCAAACCTGCTTCCTATAGGGGAAAAATTGCTTGCTTAGATGGGTGAACTTGACTCACACAGAGGTGAATCTAAAACTTTGATCTTCCATTTTTAGTGTTGTTTTGGTTTCGATTTTACTTACTGACCAACTAACTCATTTTTTTGTAATTGGCCCGAGTTTTCTAACGTTTTGTGTAGTTGTTCCTCGTCTGTCCAAGACTGGTGGTTTGAAACTACTAACACATTTTCTGCAGAACAATCAGTCCTAGACCTTTTAGTTAATCTATTTGTCATTTTTCCATACTAGCTAGGAACACATAGCTTTAATTAGAGGGTTAATTAACTTGTTTGTTGTGTTTGTGAGTAGGTTGTTGACTTATCCACTCCCCTTGCACCTTTAGGCGATCTTGGGTGATGATAAATCATAGCTTGCTCGTCTAGCCTAGTCTTCTTTAAAGGTGCTAGTGCATCTAATCTCTCCCCTTGTGCTATGTGTGATCCTAGGGACTAGCCAAAATATCTAGTATCTTCTTCCTTTAGTGGGACCTACTTGGGATTTAATCACCCGGGGGACGATTCCAACCACGTGTTATCGACGGGGTATATAAAGGGGGAGAACAAAAGTTGTACCTCAATCTAATCACGTCGTGTCTGGCGAAGCGTCGAACCTAGGGTGATACCTAGATAAGACGTGAAGAGTTGGTCCCATTTTCCAATACCTCATTGCGGCTCACAACTCACACTTGTGATGGGCTGGTGTTCACGGTTGTGCCTCACGTACCTTGCATATATTGAGGACTCCCTAGATAACCTTGTTCATCCTAGATAGAGACCCGTGTTTCGGCCGCGACTTGGTGTAGTGCAAGGGATGCAAACCATACCCGAAGTTACTCACCATGTACTCCCTTGGGTTGAGATAGGAATCCTCATGGTGGACTATGATAGTCCTCGAGTGAGAGCATGAAGATGAGCTTGTGGAATCCGTTAACAACCCGGTGCCATTAGAACTCTAGCTATCCACCTTCACGAGAAAGGGTGCTCCAAAGAACCACCTCGGTATCATAGAGTATTAACCTTGGGTTCTCCGCTCAAGGTGGTGAGCCTACATTAAGTTTGCAAACCCATATCACTAATTCTAGGGTCGTCTTGTCTGGAGTGTCTTCTTTGTGTGATAACAATGCTTTTAATTTTAGTTGAGTCAGTCTAGCCTTTTGTTTGTTGTTTATCGTGCCTGTTTCACTTTGCCACAATCAACCCCTACCTTCAGAGGCAAATTTTACCCTTAAAGAGGGTGAGTTTTCACTGTAGATAGTCGATTTTTCCCTCCAAAAGGGTGATTCTGCCTTTCAGTCCAGTCTAGGTCATCTGTTTGGGCAAGTTTTCCTTTCTTAGAGGCGAATTTGCCTGTGGGTCACTTTCTTAGGCGACCCTATTTTTGCCCATTCCTAGAATAGGTGAGTTTTTCCATCCCTTAGGCGAGTCTTCCAGTTGTCAAATTTTCCCATTCCCAAGAACAGGCAAATTTGCTTCCTTCTTCGGTGATATTGCTACCTCTTGGGCAAATTTGCTTCACCAAGGCAAATTTTCCTGTTTCCTATCTGTTTTGGTGTCTGTTTGGCTATTTTTTGTTCCATTCTTTGTCTGACTCCCCGTTCAGATCTGCTTAGGTGAATCTGTTTGTCTGTTGGTGGTCCTATCCTCCATTCAAGTCTCTGTCTAGATCCGTTAAGGCAAATCTATTCTCTCCATTTTCCATCTCGTTCTCCATTCGAGGCCCCATTCGGTTCCATTTTGGTATCTATTTATATGTTTGCTTGCTTCTTGGGAAAGTTTTCTTGCTTCTCGGGTGAGTTTTCTTCCTTCTTGGGCAATTTTTCTACCTCTTGGGTGAATTTTCTTCACCAGATAGGCAAATTTTCCTGTTTCCTGCATGTTTTGGTGTTTGTTTAACCGTTTTATATCAATCTCCATTTGATTCCCTATTTGGATCCATTTATGCATATATGTTTGTCTGTTGGTTGTCCTAACCCCCATCTGAGTCTTCATCTGAATTTGTTTAGGTGAATCTGCTCTTTCCGTTTGCTATCTCATTCTACGTTTGAGGCCCCATTTGGGTCCGTTTTGGTGTTTGTTTGGCTGTTTTTTATCATGTTCTTCATCTGATTCCTCGTTTAGATCCATTTAGGTGTATCCATTTTTTTGTTGGTGGTCCTATCCTCCATCTGAGCTTCCATCCATATTTGTTTAGGCAAATCTATTCTTTCTGTTTGCTATCTAGTTCTCTGTTCGAGGCCCTGTTAGGGTCCATTTTGGTGTCTGTTTGGCCATTTTTTGTCTCATTCTTTGTCTAAGTCCCCATTCAAGTCCATTTAATGTAATTGTTCATCCCATTAGGCAATCCTCAAAGTCACACCTGTCTGTTCGTTAGTCACACTTGCCCGTTCTTCAGTCACATGTGTCTATTCTTCTATGTTTTCAACTTCTTGGGCGAGCTTGTCAGCCTCTTGGGCAAGTTTTCTACCTTCTTGGGAAAGTTTTCCACCTTCTTTGGTGAGTTTTCTACTTTCTTGGGCGAATTTACTTCCAGATAGGCGAACTTGCTGATCAAATTTGATTATTCTCTGCATCAAACAAGTCTTTGGCAAACTTGCAAGCTTCTTGGGCGAGTTTTCACCTTCTTGGATAATTTTGCACCTTCTTGGGCAAGTTTTCAACCTTCATAGGAAACCTTGCAACCTTCATAGGCGATTTTTCACCTTTTCGGGTGAATTTGCTTTGCCAGATAGGTGAATTTTCCATTTTGGGCGAATTTTGCTTGTTTTTGGTGTCACCTAGTATAGGGGCGACCTTGGAAACTACATAGGAAATATTGCAACCTTCTTGGGTGAGTTTTCAACCTTCATAGGTGACCTTGCAACCTTCATAGGCGAGTTTGCACCTTCTTGGGCGAATTTTCTTTTCCAAATAGGTGAATTTATCATTTTGGGTGAATTTTGCCTATTTTTGGTGTCACCTAATACATGGGTGACCTTGCAGACTACATAGGTGACCTTCCAAACTACATAAGTGAACTTGCAACCTTCAGAGGTGACCATGCTTCGCATAAAAATTCTAAAATGTGAATCATTTTGGCCACTTAAAGCCTATCGTTTTCTGAGTAGTTTGCCACAATTGAAAGATTTTTATCATCATTCCTCTTCCTGCAATCATCATTTTTGTCTGTTTTCATTCTCTAAAGCTCATTCTTTGATGAATAAAATCATCTAGGAGCATCCTTGGATCCCATATCCATCATCGGTTTATCAATCCAAATCCCCTAGACTTCGTTTTAGAGGTTTACAGTCAAGTGGGCTTAGGTGTCTAATCTCGATCATTCTCACTTGCACCTTCTCAGGGTTGTCATCCATCCTGAGTCATTTAATCATCATTATGACCCAATAAATCTACTTCCATCTTGAGGTAGATTCAGAGTTGTAATTGTCTCATTCGCAACCAGTCCAATCGTCAACACCTTACGTCATCTAAGTCAAATATCTGAACCGAGTTTAGAATCCATTTCATCTTATTATCTGATCAATCATCCAATCATGTCTCATCAATCCTATCACATCCCATCACATCCTCAAGTCATCCTAATCTTAGCTTTTATCTAATCCGAATATGAGCTTTAATCCAATCCGAATTTGAGCTTTACTCCAATCCGAATCTGATCTTTAATCCAATCCCAATCAAAGCTTAACCTGAATCCTAATTTGAGATTTTGATCCATCTATATCCGAGATCTTCTGATATCGAAACAAATCTTAAGATCCCTTCTTCCATATTCATCCAATACCTCCTATTTATCTTTTCATCATCTATCCTTTTCTTCTAATCACCTATTCCCATCTTTTCTATTTGTAATTGTTCCATCTAACATCATGAATCCTTATCCTTCATCAATGCAACCAAAAATAGTAGTCAAGGGGAATCCCAACTACGTTGATGACGATAACAAAATTCTTGTTGATCAAGATGAATATAATATAGATCCCCTTGATTTTGTCATTTCTAGCAAGCTTCTTTCGATCCCCTCCCAAAATCCAACCACTCCTACAAGCTATCCTCCTATCTCTCCCACTTGAGGAGTGCCTCCAACACCACTCCCTCGCCATGCATCCCACACAAGATGAGTCATGCCAAGAGCTTGATCCAAAGAATACAAGCATATCCCCTCCTCCAAATCAAGATCCTTCCATCCTATCTATCCCATCTCAAGATCACACTAGCTCATCTAGTCCATCCCATGATCCCCTTTGCACTCAAGATCCAATCACTACATCTCATGAGCCCTTATCAACCATTGTCACAAATCTAGATCGTATCATATCACCTAATCCCTCTCTTGATCCCTTACCACTCATTCCTCCTGATCAAGATCCTATCATCACATCATCTCCATCTCATGATCCTTCATCGCCACCTAGCCCTACCATCCCAACACCACTTTTATATCACCTTGGTAACATTACACTTATCCATGGTGGTTTTCTTGTGAAAGAAAAACAAATAATATGAACCACCCATCCTCCTCCACCTACTAATGGACTCACATCATGCTTCCAAAAGAATAAGCATCCTACCATAGATCGAATGCTCAAGATGATGAACTATCAAGGAAAAGGTTTAGGCCTTCATGAGAAAGGTCTTTTAGAGCCCATCCAAGTCAAATAACATCCAGGCACACACAATCTTGGATATATTTCCCAAGACTCACAATCCAAAAATGTTTGTACAACCTCTATACATCCTAAATGATCCTCTTCCAAAGGAATAAGAGGCACTTCCCATCACTCCACCAAATGCGTTGTCGCTATCCCCCCTCCTCCATCATATTACCTCAAAACAATCGTCCATCTTCCTCCTTCCTCCTCCAAGTCCATTTTGTGTCCTTATATCCCTCCATCCACCATCTCTCATCCTCCCACTATTGTATCTTGTAGATACCAAAAATTGGTCTAGGCCTGCGAGTACACATTCGACATAATTTTCTATAGTTCATTGTCTTGATTAAATAATGTTAATTATTTAATTAACCTTTCTAACACATATTTCCTCTATTAATTAAATACCCCTTTTTAATTAATTCATTAATTCATTATTAATCTTTATTCAACTTGATTAATTAAATGAATCATATTTATTTAATTATGTTGTGAACTAATTAATTCTTCCCCCTTTATCTATCAATTAAATAATTTATTATTTAATTACCCCTTTATCATACTTTTCCAAATATAATTAAATATCTTTATTTAATTATTCATTTAACCCCCTTTGCCTATAATTAAATATTTATGGGTATGTGTAGGATCATCATGGAAAAAACAAGCCCTTAAGTGGCAATAAAAAGATAGAAAATCAGAGCTAGACAACTTGATGTAAAAATTTGAATAAGTTATCTATATTATTTCAAAAAAATATAAAAATGGAATCTGCAGCAAACTTAATGTAGTTTCTAAACTACTAAACCTTTATTTTTATTTTTTAAATCTATTTGATGAAAATTTGAAATTTCAATGCAATATTATTTAAATTTCAGGGAAAAAAATAAGAAGTAGGTGTCTATCTGACCACCCTAACCACAATAAAATAATAATATTTTTTTATAATATTTTAGATATAAGTAGAGGACTCATGTCCCGATGTGATGCATATTTTTTTATAATTTTTTTCCAAGTACATAATTAATTATGACTTTTTTATTACAACTTTTAAAAAATATAAAATCTCGTCTGTCTAACCACCTTAACTTGGTCAAAAATTCATTAAATTCATATATATTTTTTTTTAATCCTATAGTATGCAAAGCATAGAATGTGATGCATGTTTTGGATTCAAAAAATGTGATACCATTCAAAAGTTATAGATGTTTTTCAATAAGCCTATCGATCAAGACTTTATCCGTAATTCTAATAGAAAATGAATAATAATTATTTATTAAATTCAAAATAAAGTATAATTTATATTGGTGGAAAGATGAGAATCTCCTCTAAAAACCCTTTTCGTTTCATCAATTTTGGGTAAAAAAAAAGTCATCAGCCACATGGGCCATCATATGGCTTACATATCGCCACTTTTTGGCCCATCATGGTCCTGCACATACCCTTATTATTTAACTGTTTATATTATCCTTTTCAACAGTCAAAATAAATAAATTACTTTATTTATTTATTTAATCAAAGTCTCTTATTTTCTAATGATTGAATTAAATTAACATTTAATTCATATTTATTTATTTATGTCACATTCTTCTATCAATCAGTTATCTAAGTCATTCACTCACCTTCTGACTCGAGATCTATTTTTAGTTCTCCAGTTATCTATAAATTCAACACATGTTTATCTCTGCGAGAAGACTCTCCATCCCAACTAGTCGATTAACTATTTCTAACTCCTATTTGCATTCAAATGCATTAGTCTTCAAGTTCTAACTTTGTCTTTTGCATGCAAAGTCTATTTCTTCTATTTTTGGAGAATAGGATCCTGAAATCGTGTTCTAACTCACGTTCTAACATAGTCTCTATCTGCAGTCTTTCCTGAACTCATGTTCTAACTCACGTTCTATCTAAGACAGAACTCACATCGCATGGCATTCATCAATCTCATCCGTCGATCTCTCTTTCAATCTGAGCCGATCGTTCGAAAATCCAAAATCTATAAAATGGCCTGTCATTATCATTATTCCTCCTCCCGAAATCATACACTTTCGAGAAGAAACTTATCTTCGATATTTTACTTAGACAATCGACGAAGTTATACTTGCATTCAAACATAGAAATATGAGGGCAAGAATACTGAAAGGGAAAAATGGAGAAGAACAATCAAGATAATTCGAAGGGGTGAACGCATATTCTGTGAGAGCTTTCCATTAATTTGTTTAGTTTATTTATTTTATTTCCTCGTTCTTTGTTGTTTGATTTTAGATTATTATTTATATTAGGATTAACATTGTTATTCTAGTTGCAGATTATCCATCTTATCACATTCGAAAGATCATCTTTTAATCTACTGTTACATTTGGTGAACCCGACATGAACACACTTCAAAATTTGCACATCTTTTTCGTCTTTCTGTTTTTCCATTTTTTGTTCTTTTTTTGTAGGTTTTCTGTACGGCGCACCACATATGTCAGGAAAACGACGCATCTGTATACACGAGCCACATCTGCTAAAAACAACGACGCATCTTTCATCCCAAACCGCATCCGCGAAGTCACGAACCGCATCTGCCTGTCAACAAAATTCATGAACCGCATCCGCCTGTCAAACTCAAACCGCATTTGTGGCTCTAAAAGCCGCAGTTGCCTAGTAATCTTTTTTCTGGTTTTTTAGTCATTTCCGTACATCCATATTTTTATTTTCTCTTTTTAGGTTGTTTTGATTTTCGCTAATGTTTGTTTCAGTTGTGTTAAGGTGGAATAATGTAGTGTTTGCAAGACGAAGCATAGAAGACAATTAAAACCAAAGACAATTTTTTGTAGGATGAAAGCCGAAGAACAATGAACTACTGATAAATTTGCATGTAGGACCTAATGCCTTTGTGTTTATTTATTTATTTAAGCAAGCTTTTTTTTGGTAGATAGATAATCGTCGTGTGGGTTAAAAAGAATTTTCTGTTTGTTAGATAGACAATTGTCATTTGGATTAAAAAGAACCATTGTCTTCTTTGTTTGGTGTGTTTCACATATTTTTTACCCTTACGATTCAGTATATCGAAGTATCCTCTCCCCTTGTGTAGTCATGTGATCCTGGGTGTAAGAGAAACGGTTACTGACTCTAGAACTTGGGCCTGTCTTGGTGGGAAAAAGTACTCACCCCAAGATGACTCAGACCGGTAACACGCTAAAGCCAAGCAACTTCCATCCGGTATATAAAAATAGATTTTTGGGGAAAGACTAGAAATCACACTCACTATTCTAACGAGATAGACAGAAATGGACTCTCGCGGATGTTGGATAGTGCCCCATGAACAGAATGCCCTTATTAAACACCTTGTTGTAGATTTACCAAAATCCTACCTACTTGTTGGCGCAGCAGGGTCGGCCCTATGAAGCCATCTTACATTCTTATGGTTTATGTGTGGAAATGAAATGTATGCCATGGGAGTTTCATGAGTACAGTGGCTTGGCTGCCCCGTATAAGTGAGTGTCATGGAGGGGAGCCACTAGGGTCAAGCTACTAGTCATTCGCCATAAATATGCGTAGCTGGAGAAATCCAAGTAAGAACTCAACAAGTATTGTCCTAAAATCCTAGGTTGTAAATGTTTTTCGAGTCTTAATAGTTCTTTCATCACAAAAAATGAAAATACACTGATTGTTGTGTTTTTTTTCTGCTGTATTCATGAAAAGCTTGATCAAATAGACAAAGTCAGTAAACAACTTTCAGGAAAATTTCAACTGTCAAAAAATTGAGTTGCATCTGTTAGGGGAAAAACTGCATGTGCCTGTCGAAAATTCATCCTTCACACTTTGCATATTAAGAGTCACAACTGTCATATTTTGAGTCGCATGTGTGCATGCAAACTGCATCTATCAATTTTCGAGCCGCAAGTGTTTGTCAGAAACACTGCATGCACTGTCAAAAAATTGCATTTGTCAACATTTGAACCGCAACTGTTAGGTGAACCGCATTTTCCTATCAACAAAAAACATCAAAAACCGTGAGCTAAGTCTGAAACATCATTGTCACTATTTTCTTTAGGTTCTTAAGATCAACCTTGGATTAGAAATTGGTAAATTTTGCTCAAAAACCTTGCATCATTAGGTGTCATATACGTCAATCACAGTAAACGTCTTAGTCATAGTCATCCTAAGCCACATGCATATAGATACTTCCTAGGAAATTGCATATCACATAATAGATAACTTTCCTCATCATTGGAAATGTTCATGTTTTGGTTTGTCACAATCATTGAACCTAGTCACTTTAGTCCCATCTAGTGGATCTTTTCAGCTCAACAGTCTAGTTTAAAAAATTCACCCTGTCAACTGTCCTTGTCATATAATCAGGTTCCTTGGTCAAAAACAAATCATTGCATGCATTTATTCCATAGGTGGTAGGTTATACCCGTCTTAGACTCATTTATCGTCATAGTCTACTCCAAATTTTTCATATTGTCCGTCCTATCATACGTCATCTTAGTATACGTCTTTTTAGAAATCATTTTAGCTACGTCATTTATTGTCAAAAAAATCAAAAAACATAGACATAGGTCATATCAGTTTTCAGACGTAGTCTGCATTACCCCCTTTTTGAGCAACTTTTTCATGGTCAAAACAAGGTCTAAAAAGAAACACAAAGCAATGACAGACCCCAACGAATTCATCAATCCATTCAGAAATCAACTGTCATGAAGTAAATGACCACACAAACCTTTGCTTGAAAAAAATGTCACTAGAGACACACATGGGAAAATTTACATAGAAGACATAGATGCAGTAGTACAAGATCCTGAATTTGCATCCTTTATGGATGAATGTTTGGCAAATGATCCCCAACGATATCTAGTTAAGTTGCTAGTAGAAGGTGCCAAACTACCCGTAGGATTTGATATTCATACTTTGCAAACATAGTCTACTCAACCAATGCAAACTGTAACGTCAAATGTCTTTATTCCCCAAATTACCGCTGCGATACCAACTGGCATACCAACTCAAACATCATCAATTTTAAACACAACCCCTTTCAACATAACACAAGGTTTACAATTTACTGGGGGAGCAACTTCCTCCAACCCCTTTGGCACCAACACGACTGGTAAGAGATCCAAAGTTGGCGGGAATATACCTATACCAAATCAAATCATTCAGACAGGAAGCATTCCTATACCAAGTCAGACCATTCAGATAGGAATCATTCCTATACCAATTCAAACCATTCAGATAGGGAATATCCCTATACCAAATCAGAACATCCTAACAGGATATATTCCCCCACCAAATCACAACCCGTCACAAAACATGGCGTATCAAAACACCTACATTGATCCAAACAATGCAAACACCATGTCCTTGACACTATTCGATGTCCTTCAAAACCAAATGCAAACTCTTCAACAATAGATGGACAACATGTCTATGTCAGGCAAACGAACTATCTCAGTGCAAGACCTATGTCCATGTCCATTTGACAAAGCACTTTATATGACACCTTTCCCC
Source organism: Sequoiadendron giganteum (assembly GCA_007115665.2). NCBI lineage: Eukaryota > Viridiplantae > Streptophyta > Pinopsida > Cupressales > Cupressaceae > Sequoiadendron > Sequoiadendron giganteum. Next base: position 508,301,788 of record CM021107.1, on the reverse strand, counting down.
CATGGATACATTATACCGATTTTGCCTAAGTATAATGGGAGAAAGAATCCTTTATAACACATTAGAGAATTCTCAACAGCATGCATGGACATATCGTATGAAGCCACATACTTGATGAGACTATTTCCACGAACCCTTGTTGGGATAGGACTGGAATGGTTTTCTAAATTACCATATGGCATACGATCTTGGGGCGAATTAGCTGAGAATTTTGTCGAACATTTCACCTTTAACATAGAAAATGAGGTAACAATAGCAACCTTGTGCCACACAACACAAGAAGATGTTGAAACTTTCACCACTTTCTTCCAGAGATGGCGAAGTCTAGCTAGTAGATGTCTAGTTGAAATACCGGAAAAGCAAAAGGTCATGATATTCCTAGAGAACATCAACCCAAAATTGCGAAGTGATTTAAGGGTAAACTATTGTACTTCATTCTCGGACTTGGTACAAAAGGGCATCATCCTTGAGAAAGGCCTTGTAGACAAAGGAGAAATACAAGTACCAGGCAAGAATCCAGTTGTCCAACATCAAAATGCACCAAACGATAGAAACAAATTCTGGTCTAGAAACAATTTTTTTACAAATGACGGCATTGTTGATGCTTAACACATACATACAGGACCAGTTATCACACTTAGAGGTTACAATTCCAATCAAGACACGATAAATAGTCCAGATCAAACAGCCAACTATGTCCAAAATTGACAACAACAAAGACCACAACAAAGGAGATTTCCTACACATGAATTTACACCTTTAGGACAACCAATCGAGACTATTTTCAAAGAGTTGATTAAATATAATCTCATCAAACCTTTGGAACCAAGAGAGTATGATCCTGGACAGTTCAAACCTTCATGGTGGGATGATAACTCTTTTTGTGACTATCATCGAATGAAAGGACACAACCTACAACAATGTCGCCAACTCAAGAATATTATACAAGAATTTGTTGAAAATGGAACCATAGAGGTCAGTGGGCAGAAAAACACCAAGAACAGTGATCATAAGGTCTTCATGGACCCGTTACAGGACCACACAAAAGGAAAATCCTCCAGTTTGGGACCCAAGAATAATCCATCAGCCAATTATAACAATACCAAGTATGACTATGGTAAAGGAACGATCATAAATCACCTCCGAGCCACAAATGAGAATGTCAATACCATCACCATTAAGAAGCATCCAGAATGTAATGTGAACACACGCAGAACTAAGATTACTATTCCCGGTCCTTCTTCCAAGCCACCTACGAAAGCTTCCAAGTTTAATTACAACCTTCTTGATGAATTGAATAAACCCCCGCGCAAATATCTATCTTGGAATTGTTGAATTTATCACTTGAGCATTGAGCCATTCTTGACAAAGCTCTACAGAACACAACTATTCCTACAGACTTAGATTTCAATCATTTCAAAGAAATGGTGGGATATTTGACCAACTCACATCATGCCACATTTTCCCAACAAGATTACTCAACTGAAAAGTCTGATCATAATGACCCCTTACATCTTGAAGTCCTAGTCCATCAAAACAAAGTTCGACGAGTCTTGGTAGACATAGGAGCAGGTCTGAACTTGTGTACCCTAAAATTGGTTAAGGCATTAGGATTCTCAAAAGATTGCGTAGATACCTCTAAGAGTATAGTCATCAAGGCTTACGATGATGAGGAAAGATCATCCAAAGGAGTTGTCACACTCCCTATAAGAATTGGCCCAGCAATCATGAACACTAGCTTCCAAGTCTTGGATCTCACCCTTCCATACAACTTGTTGTTAGGTAGACCTTGGATACACGCAATGAAAGTTGTACCTTCAACATATCACCAATGTCTTAAGTTCTCGTATAATGGCATAAAGATCACCATTGATGGTGATCCAGATCATTTTCAGTATTGTACAAGCCTAATGGAAATTCCACAACGACAAGTACCAGTTAACCGAGAAGCTTCATCATCCACTTTATCCCTATACGTTGACCCATCATGTCTCACTAAGTCCATTTCATTCAAACCACCCTCATCCACTCCTAAGCTCAAGATCCAAGACAAGGGTTGTGGCGAATATAATATAAAGGCATCGTATTGCGTCAGTCAATTGATTCCACCTAAGGCATATGGCCTACCCATGGTAGATAGAAGACAGTCAGTGGTCACATTTCATGTTCCCCCTACAATGACATTGACAAAATGGGGAGAGTTAAGTGAAGAAATTGTGGATCAAGGTGATTCCTGGTTATATCAAGAAGAACATGAATACCCCTCCCCGTCTATTCAAATAGCTAAGGACTAGTATGGAAAAGGCTTTAAGATAATGCAAAATAAAGGCTATGATGGGCACAGTGGGTTAGGACTATATCAAAATGGAAGGACGAACCGATCACTGTCTACCCACGACTGAAATACTTAGGGCTAGGGTGTCAACCGCTTAGAATTGGGTTTCTTGGTACTTCGTCATCATTTCAAGAGGAAGTGAGTGCTTGTGAAGACATCGAGATATCTCATGAACCACTTCCCCCAATTTACGACAAACCCCCAGTTTATGACAAACCTCCAGTTTACAATGAATCCCCTTACTCAAGTGATTGTGAATGGGATTCCCTTTCATCTACCAATACCATGAACATAGATGCTCTATTTGGAGAATTGGACCTAAACGTGAAACCTGTACTAAAACCATCTAGTCCTCATCCTAAGAAACATTTGTCCAAAAAAGAATGGCAAGAGAACTATTATTGGGAAACCCTTGATCATGCATCTTGGGCACCTGAAAAACCATCTTCTGACAATTCCTCCCTTACTATAGTCCCACATCAGAGTATACCTACACCTAGGAGGAAGAATAAGAAGGAGTTAGTCCAAAACTTCTACGACCATGTCAACCATTCTATACTCACCTTGTCAGCAACTACCTTTTAAAACTCTGATGATGACATGCACCTTATATATCCTAAACTTATCGATTGGGATCAACAAGGTACGCCTATCATAGATAGATTCGAGAACGATGAAGCAATTGCTGAGTTCATGGGACTTAGAGAAGGCATACCAAGAGGGGATCATAAAGCAGATTTTACCATAGACTTGGATGAAAAAGCATATTTTGGGGAGTCTATTTACACCTCTAGTTGCAAAAATGAGAATGAAAAGAAAAAATAAAATGAAAAGAAAAATGATGAGTCCCTAGGTGAAAACCGAAAGGCGCCTTTGGACGAAGAAAAAGTCAAAATAAAGGATGTATCCGAGGGTGAAAACCTCTCAGAGGCACCCAAGGATAGAGGTTTAAATATTCTCCCTGTTGAATAGGAAAAGTCATCGATGCTAGTAGAAGAATCTGTTGAAGTCAACATAGGTACAAAAGAGAATCCTCAGAAGGTATATTTTGCAGCTTTTGTAACAGAGACAGAGAAACCTGAGTTTAAGGACTTCTTCACAAAGAGACTGATAAACTTTACATGGTCGTATGCTAACATGCCTAGGCTTGATCCAGACCTAATATTGCACCATTTACCACTACATCCAGGTATTAATCCAATCAAACAAAAGTTGAGGAAAACGCATCCGCAAATTGCTCTATTGGTCAAGGCAGAACTTAAGAAACTCTTGGATGTAGGATTTATAAGGACGATAGATTATGCAGATTGGATATCAAATCTTGTACCAGTAACTAAACCAACTGGGGGTATTCACATTTGCACAGACTTTAGAGACATCAATAAGGCATGTCCTAAGGATGACTTCCCTTTGTCGAATATCGACATGATAGTAGATCTTACTGCAGGATAGGAGATGCTATCCCTCATGGATGGTTTCTCTGGATATAACTAGATTAAAATAGCAACTGAATACCAACACAAGATAGCTTTCACGTGTTCATGGGGCACATACTGTTGCAATTTTATGCCATTTGGCCTTAAGAATGCAAGAGCTACCTATCAACGGGCAATGACTACGATTTTCCATGACTTTATACATACTCTCATGGAAGATTATGTAGATGACATTATAGCTAAATCAGAAACAAGGGAAGATCATTTAAAGGCTTTAGACAAGATATTCCAATGGCTAGAGAATTACAACGTCCGGCTAAATCCGAAGAAGTGTGTATTTGGAGTGAAATCAGGGAAACTGTTAGGGAATATCATCTCCCAAAGAGGCATTGAAGTAGATCCAGAGAAGGTAAGAGCTATCATAGAGATTCCTCCTCCAGTCAGCATTGGTTAACTCAGAACCCTACAGGGAAGATTATAGTCCATTATGCATTTCATAGTACAACTGATAGATAAAATACACCCATTTCAACACCTACTCAAGAAAGGAGTACCATTTGTGTGGACACCTAAATGTCAGGAAGCCTTCTAGAAAATCAAGGACTATTTGCTTACTCCACTAGTCTTAATGCCACCTACAGAGGGAAAAGCATTGATATTATGCTTTTCAGCAACTCAGTCGGCATTAGGGGCTCTTCTCGCACAACACAATGATTAAGGTCATAAGAGAGTAGTCTATTACATCAGTCGTACCTTAGTGGGATATGAATTGAATTACAGCAACATAGAACATGCATGTCTTGTGGTAGTTTTTGCTACCCAAAAACTTCAACACTATATGCTCAATCGACAAATAATTTTAATTGCAAAGATTGATCCACTTAAATACCTCCTAAGTAAGGCAGCATTAACAGGCCAGTTGGCTAAACGGGTTATGATACTTAGTGAGTATGACATTCAGTATGTCGAAAGGAAGGCTATAAAAGGACAAGTGATTGCAGATCAGTTAGTTGATGCACCTATGAAGGCAGACCATCCCTTAGTGGCAAATTTTCCTAATGAATTTCTCAACATTGACATTAAAACCGAATGGAAACTGTACTTTGATGGGTCACATACAAATCATGGTTCAGGAGCTAGTATCTTATTTGTTACACCTCAAGGTGATACCATTCCTAAATCATTCAAGATTGCTTTCCCTTGTACCAAAAATATAGCAGAATATGAAGCTTTAGTGATAGGGTCAAAAATGGCAGCTCAGTGGAGAATTAAGAGCCTACATGTTTTTGGTGACTCTCAACTGGTAATCTGGCAGGTAAATGATGATTACAAGACTAAGGATGAAAAGCTTGCCCCTTACAAGTGTATGGCTGATAGTTTCAAGTAGTATTTCAATGACATAACTTTTCAACAAATACCACATATACATAATAGAGTTGCAGATGCTATGGCAACCATGGGTTCCTTGTTGGATATTCCGAGTAATGTGCCTAAGTTCAAGTTTCTGGTTGAACAATTGTTGGTCCCCACATATGATGTCCCCGATACTATGATGGTGTGTACCATTGTTGGTCCTATGTCTCCTTGGTATAAAGACATATTCGACTATTTCACTAATCAAACCTTACCCCAAGACTTGTCCAATAACCAATGCCAAACCTTCATCCGAAAGTCAGCTAAGTACACCATCATCGGATAAATCCTGTATAGACTTACCTTAGATAAAGCCCTAATGAGATGTCTCGATGCTGAAGAAGCACAAACAACTTTGCGAGTGGTACACGAGGGTATATGCGGATCTCATTCGAGTGGTCCTACTTTAGCCCATAAGATTATGAGACTAGGTTATTATTGGCCTACAATGGAGAAAGACTCATACATCTTTGTAAAGAAATGTAGACAATGTCAAATACATGGAGAATTGATAAGAGCGCCAGCATAGGAGCTTCGTCCAATTACTTCACCATGGCCCTTCACCCAATGGGGACTTGACCTCATAGGTAAGATACACCCTTCATCATCCAACGACCATAAATTCATCATTACCGCCACCGAATACTTCACCAAATGGATTGAAGCTATTTCCATGAGCTACATCACCAGCACACAAATATATAAGTTTATCCCAAACTATATCATTTGTTGATATGGTGTACCCCAATCCATAATCACAGACAATGGTCGTCCATTCAAGAACCAAGAAGTACACCATTTATGTGAAGAATTCCATATCAAACACCATTTCTCCACCCCATATTACCCACAAGGTAATGGCCAAGCCGAGGCATCTAATAATACCATTGTTGGAATCCTTAAGAAGACTGTCAATGACGTTGGTCGTGACTGGCACCTACAGCTTAATCCTGCCTTATGGGCTTATCGCACAAGAATTCGTACTCCCACCGGCACTACTCCATATTCCCTCGTATTTGGGTACGAATCTATCTTACCTATTGAGGTTGAAATACCTTCTCAAAGGGTATCCTTGAAGGGTCATATTGACGATGAAGAATACCGTGTCTCTAGGTTACAAGAGCTAGAATTGCTGGATGAACGAAGACAGAAATCATTAGATCATTTGCAAGCATATCAGAATCGTCTTCGTCATAGCTACAATAGGAAGGTTCTCAATAGACACTTTGACATTGGTGACCTAGTATTAATGGAAAATCCTAAGAACCAAGCTGAACGAGAGAAAATAGGTAAGTTTGAACCTAACTGGTTAGGACCCTATATTGTCACATAATCCTTTGGATCAGGAGCGTACCAACTCTCTACTCCTGAAGGAGAGCCGCTTTTGTCACCTATCAATAGTCTGCATCTAAAGAGTTTCTAGGCGTAGTCTCTGAGAATCCGTGTCTTAATCTAGAAAAAAACAAAAAAATGGTTACCTTGATGAAAACCTGGCAAACAGGCGTCTTTGTAACACCAAAAAAATTGGGAAAATAAAAAAAGTAAAGAGAAATAAATCTGTCCAATAGTGAAAACCGCTTCGGTGGCGCTATGGATAAGTACCATGGTGAAAACCCGGCAAACAGGCACCACATGTAGTCAAGATCACTCTTCCATCTACCATCATTCTATTTGGACTTTTTCACCATCTCTCATTATAAATGGTTGTCTTATCCATTACTTGGAATGATTGACATCTAGCGTCCATTCCATCACCTTACCCACTCCATCTTCCAAATCTTCTTCCCGATTGGGGGAAAATCCTTGTTCTATGCCCTAACACCTTGTACATAACGTCACACCATCGAAAATGTCCTAAAAAATCCCAAAAACATTAGAAAACTTCAAAAAAAATAAAAAAATCAAAACATGTCAGAAAATACCAAAAAAAATAGAGTCAAGTCAGTCATAGTCAAACTACGTTGCCTCTGGGACTGGGACATAGGCAAGGCCATCAATCGATGTGCCCTTGAGGCATTAGGTCTGTTATTCTAGGTTTCTCATGTATCACACACATTTAAATCATGATGCTTTGTACATTCAAAGTCATTGGTCGTGTCGAACTACGAGGTCTCTACGTGTACAACGTAGGCAAGGCTAATCAATTGATGAGCTCCTAATACCACACTAGGTCAATCCAATAGGTTTCATTCACAATCACTATCACATAGGTTGCATATCATAGTTTAGGGTATCATCTCATGTCATACATTGTCTACATGCACACACTTTTATCAGTCAAAGAATCAAAACAAGTCATGCATCAAAAAGGAAAAACATCTCAAAGTCATCAAGTCAATATCAAACACATTGTCAAAGCAATCAACCTATGTCTTAAGCAAGATATGTCTTTCTTGTCAACATACATCATCAAATTGTCATAGTCTCATGTAGCTTGTCACTTCAATGTCATCAGGCTCCAACATCTTATATGGCACATGTCTTTCTAAAACCAGGCTTTGTCATGCCTTATACAGAAGTCACCAGGTTGAAACCAGACTCAACGTCTTATGCGGTATGTGTCATCCCTCACATTACGCTATGTCAAACATCAAACATCAAACAATCCCACAAGACCAAGTTTTGGCGAATACATTTATTTGGCTTTATGACTTTATATCTTATTTTGTCTTATCTTTATATCGATTTGTGAATTAGTTCGGTTACTAGATTTCTCAAGGATGTCCCTTGAAGGATTTAGAGAAGCAAGGATGTCTTAGGACTCTTTTGCTTTGGTTGCTGTCTATCAACTATCTTTTTAAACATTGGTTTTTGAGTCATGTTACTAGTTTCCTCAAGGATGCCCTATCAAGGATTTAGAGGAGCAATGACGTCTCACGACCTATCTTTTATTTGTCTATTGTTTGTGGTTTGTCTCGACAAAACGACTGGGGCAATACTGTCCTTAGTATGAGTTAAGACACTCCTTGTCTGTGACTGTTTGTTTTTCACAAATGGATGACTTTGTACACTATGGTCTATCTCATATCATAGTGTGTACTATCCATTTGTGTCATGTCCCGCCCAATGATGATAACAAGCAAGCATAGCATATTTTGGCACTATATCGAAGATTACAATTTATCTCCATCAATCAACTTTAAATATTTCTTACTAACATTCTGAATTCATTTCATCCTAACATTTCTCTTCTTCGAACATAATGATAAAGTCATGTGACACAATAAAAACATTAGATCATTTGCATTTGCATACATTCAATAGGCCTTTCACATAGTTGCATTGTGTTTTCAAACATATAGATAGTAACATACATCTTCATTACATACATTCTAAATCATGACATAATAGGCATTGCATCATCATAGCATAAATAATGTAAACATGGCATGTACATATCACCATCACATATAAATAAGCATCATATAGAACATTGTATTCATTATCATAAGTAATGTAAGACATCGATAACATCATTATTAAATGCATAATTCATAAACATATAGAAACATTCATTCATAACACATGTACGTACATCATCTAGGAGACATAATCATGTAGAAGTAATGCATCATCCATAAAAATAGAACTGCATATCATATAGAAGCCACCAAAATCATATATATATCACTCAAAATAGTGTGTCACAGTACAATGTCTAAATGTATCCATAAATAAAACATGAGCTCGCAGGCTCTCTGATCAAAATACAATGTATACATATGTAACCCTGTCATTGTGTCCTGCTACCACTGTTGTCACATGGTGAAGGTGGTGGGAAAAGCCTCGAAGGTGCTCTCTGCGAGGTGGAAGGCCTCTCATATGGACCTGCCCTCAATGGTCCTACCACCCCCTCGATACTTTGTGTCCTCTGACTCCTACTCTGTGACCTCTGACTGCACACCTCTGAAAAGCTAGGAGCTCATCTCTCTGTCAGCACCACTGCCTCATATAAGTCCCAATAATAGGTGGCTCTCTCAACTGATTTTACCAACTCTCGTACCATGCCATCAAATGAGGACCCACTGCAAAGGCGTCTAAACTTTGTGAACTACTGCTCTATCTCATGTCTCTGAGCTATCGCCTGATCTCTCTCCATAAGTGCACTATCCCTCTCGGTACGAGCACTATCCCTGTCGGCGAATGCACTGTCCCTCTCTATGTAGGCACTTTCTTTCTCTAATCTCATAGCGTCAAACTCTGTTGTCATGAGTCTGAGTCTCTCGTCCAAAGCCTCCCTGTCACCATCTCTAGGAGCATCCTCCTCCCGTCTCCCCTCCACAATCTGATCTCTGAGCTCTCTCTCCTACTCCTCCATCGTGACATCATCCTCAACATCATCCTCAACATCATCCTCCACATCATCCTCCACATCATCCTCTCCATATCCTGCCAAAACACCCAAAGGGTCTATAGCCATATCGGCATCTAAATCCTCTGCAACATCCTCTACTCCAACATCCACCTCTACACGCTCCTCTACCATTACCTCCTCTACAACATGCTCACCCCCACCCTATACATCCACTCCCCCTCTAATGTCTAACATTGGTACATCCTCTGCAACTACCTCATAGATAGGTGATAGTGCACCTACTTGACCCCCTCTCTGTCCTCTCTGACCTCTCTTGCCACCTCTACCATCACCATCTCTCCCACCAACTCTCTTAACTCTAGCACCTCCACCTCTCCACCATCCTCTAGGTCCTATGCCTCATCTCTCAATATGTGTTGGCTCATCCAGATCTGTGTAAGGAATAGGTCGATGCTCTACCCATCATGCATCATACGTAGCTGTAGTCCTTGGGTCTGTCGCTCCATCTCTCCAACCCCACTGTACTAGTTGTAATGCCTGTATCTCTGCCTCAGCAGTAGCTATTGGAATCATGGGACCCCAATACGGAACCTCTCTGGATGAACGAGCAAAATTTGCTATGCTTCGAGGCTCATCCTGAACCTCGCCGAACTATCTCAAAACTCTGTCTGGCAAGTGTCGCTCAATAATATGCACACTAGAAATAGTCCTCCCAATAAGGTACTGTGTCTGTCTGCAGAATACCAAATGTACCTCCTCCTCCGCCCACTCCTCACAATCCATGTAAGGTCTCCATATAAACTGATCAAGAATATCTAGTGCATGTTGCCAATATTCTGTGTCTCCAACATGTGTCTAAGTAATGTGTCCTGTATATCAAAACACATACGGGAATCTCTCCCGTCGCTCTACAGTAACTAGAGGATGAAAAATAGCTATCCTCTCCCAAGCCCATACCATCAACAAAGTGGTCCCACAGCTCAGTGACTATGCATCTCTATAAGCAATGTCATGTAGATGAAAGTATAACATCCCAAGTAGACATGGACCCCATGCATACCTAGTCTCACTCTCTAACATGCCAACCAACATAGCACCCCATCCCACTGGAAATACGTGACCCCGTCTGTCTGGAAGAACTATCCCCCCAATCAATGTACATAATATACAATCAATCCAATCGTATCTATCTGCTAACACTGGCCATCTGATCTTGTAGTGCTCGATGTCGAGCCTATTGATGTCGTCAAACTGATAGAACCTTGCCAACTCGGTCAATCCGCACTGGGTATCGTACATAACCCGCTCTCCTCTAATAGGCAGTCTCAAGATCTTGTACACATCCTCCAATGTGGCAGTGGCCTCCCCAGTTGGTAAATGAAAGGACGATGTCTCAGAATGCCATCGCTCGCATAATGTTGTCAACATCCCCCTATTCGCCCGAATAGTGGGCATCGACAAACAATGGCGTAGACCCAATCTCCATATTAGCTGAATCTCTGCACTCATCAAATGATCTCTAAGATTGAATGTGTCTGGATGTGACTCCCGCGTATATATAGGATCTAAAAGCACTTGCATTGAAACCATGATGTCAAGAATTTTCAAGTTTTCCTTAGAAAAAAAATTTGAAAATTTTACCAGTCAAATGCGGCTCACTTGCACAGATGCGGTGCATTTTTGCAAATGCGTTACATAGAGACTCACTTGCGGTGCATATTACATATGTGTCGCATATTTTCCACACCCCTTTCAACCTACTGCACATGCGGTTCAATAAACCACATGCGGTGCATTTTTAACAAATGCAGTGCATTTTCATCACCCTACCTAACTACAACATATGCGTTTCACAAATGCATATGCGGTTCACAACCCCACATGCGTCTATTATTAATGCATATGCGTTGCATAAATACAAATGCGGTGCATTATAAATCAAATGCGTTCAATCCCTAAACTGCCTAACCTAGCCTAGGTGTGTTTTCGCACATGCGTCATTTTGTAGTCAAATGCGGCGAATACGACGACATATGCGTTGTTCACGATGCACCGCATTTGCTAATTGATTTTCAAACACCTAAAACTATGTGCAAAAATAACTTTCAAGAGTTCATTTTTGGATACATACCGGTGGTCCTCCATCAATTGGCCTCCTGAACGTTTGGATCCGATATCCTCGATGCGCAGCATATGGAATGGGTGCCATTTTCGTCAGCTAGTCAAAGCAAATCTCCTCTTTTTCTAACTCCTTTGGGTGTAGATGAATTAAGTTAAAACCTAATTCCTATTTATAGGTAGGGTTTGAAATGGCATTTCTTCTGCCCTAGTCTATTGGCTGCTTAACCATTCAACTTCCAGTGACCCGTATTCATCTGTATCAACTCCAAATTCAATTCTGTCAACTCCATAGCATTTCTGACTATCAAATTGACTTATTGGGAATATTTCCTGACTTTTTTGAAACTTTCAAAAATTTGTCAATTTTCTCGAGGGGGCATACCTTAACCTGTTTCATGTTGGGGCACAATCGGGGCATATTTTCTTTGACACAACGTTGTACCAACATTGTATTAAAGAGGGGCAAACTGTAGATACCGAAAATTGGTCTAGGCCTGTGAGTACACATTCGACATAATTTTCTATAGTCCATTGTCTTGATTAAATAATGTTAATTATTTAATTAACCTTTCTAACACATATTTCCTCTATTAATTAAATACCCCTTTTTAATTAATTCATTATTAATCTTTATTCAACTTGATTAATTAAATGAATCATATTTATTTAATTATGTTGCGAACTAATTAATTCTTCCCCCTTTATCTATCAATTAAATAATTTATTATTTAATTACCCCTTTATCATACTTTTCCAACTATAATTAAATATCTTTATTTAATTATTCATGTAACCCCCTTTACCTATAATTAAATATTTATTATTTAATTATTTATATTATCCTTTTCAACAATCAAATTAAATAAATTACTTTATTTATTTATTTAATCAAAGTCTCTTATTTTCTAATGATTGAATTAAATTAACATTTAATTCATATTTATTTATTTATGTCACATTCTTCTATCAATCAGTTATCTAAGTCATTCACTCACCTTCTGACTCGAGATCTATTTTTAGTTCTCCAGTTATCTATAAATTCAACACATGTTTATCTCTGCGAGAAGACTCTTTGTCCCAACTAGTCGATTAACTAGTTCTAACTCCTGTTTGCATTCAAATGCATAAGTCTTCGAGTTCTAACTTTTTCTTTTGCATACAAAGTCTATTTCTTCTATTTTTGGATATTACGATCCTGAACTAATGTTCTAACTCACGTTCTAACTTAGTCTCTATCTGCAGTCTTTCCTGAACTCGTGTTCTAACGCATGTTCTAACTCACGTTCTATCTGAGACAGAACTCACATCGCATGGCATTCATCAATCTCATTCGTCGATCTCTCTTTCAATCTGAGTTGATCGTTCGAAAATCCAAAATCTATAAAATGGCCTATCATTATCATTATTCCTCCTCCCGAAATCATACACTTTTGAGAATAAACTTATCTTCGATATTTTTCTTAGACACTCGATGAAGTTATACTTGCATTCAAACACAAAAATTTGAGGGCAAGAATACAAAAAGGAAAAATGGAGAAGAACAATCAAGATAATTCGAAGGGGTGAACGCATATTCGGTGAGAGCTTTCCATTAATTTGTTTAGTTTATTTAGTTTATTTCCTCGTTCTTTGTTGTTTGATTTTAGATTATTATTTAGATTAGGATTAACATTGTTATTCTAGTTGCAGATTATCCATCTTATCACATTCGAAAGATCATCTTTTAATCTACTGTTACACATCTATTTTGGGTCTTTATGCCCCTCCATCCACCATAATACATCCTCCATATACAGAGTTTATTTTGGGCCCTTATATCCCAAAATCACCTCCTCCATCTTATCATTTTCATCCTCTCATCCATCCATCATCTATCCCTAGCACGCCTCATAAAAATTATAAATTCATAACCCCTAATCAAGATCAACAAAGGCACCCCTCCATGCATGCTATCTCACATCCTCCACCCACACATCATCATCAAAATACTACCTCTATCACTCCATCTACGTCTTCTCCACATCATCCATCGCCTCATACCCATCCCATTGCTACACAAAGCACTTTGGATGCCAAAGTAAAAATGCATAAATCCAAACATCCACATGAAAAAAAAGCTCCTCATGTCCCCTTAAAAATACATGTTAAAGAAAAGAAAAATCAAATCCAAAATCCAAATCAAACCCGTAGGCCACCAAGGCCCACCAAAGAAAAAATCAAAACCATGTGGATCCAAAAGAAAAAAGATGCAATGCCTACAAATAAAAAAATCCATAATGACATCCAAAGTTGCTAATCCAACTAGAAATAATTCACATCCTCCATCTCCTAAATCTATTTTGGTTCCCTATGTCCCAAAATTCATTATTCCAACTTCTCCATTATCCCCACACTCTCCATCCATTCTTCCCCTATCATTTCACATCCACCACCACATGTGCCAATGTTCATCCTGAACACATTCCCCCATCACACATCCACTCCATCATTCCATCCATACACTTTCCAACATCTCATCCATTATCCCCCATATCTCCCCCATCAAATCCCTTTAATCCATTCTCTTGCATAATCCATCCATTCTAATAAGGTTGTACCAACATCCGAATAGTCACTTCAAACATGGGCTCTTATTACCTTTTATGGAACTTGATGCTTGAGTCCTTCATCCATCTCCTTCTCAACTATCTTCTAAATACACATATCCACATCCCTATCCTTATCCATCTCCATCTGTATTTCTATCCAAAAAGTCAAAAAGCGTCAAAAAATCCAAAAAATAGTAAAGAGAAATAATTTGTCCAATGGTGAAATCTTGGAAAACAAGCACCTTGGATAAGTATTGTGATGAAAACCTGGAAAATAAGCGTCATGTGTAAATCCCCCATTCAACTTACTTCCACACTTGGGGGAAATTTGCATCTATGCATCCCCTTCCTCCATCTCCTACATCCACCTATCTTCCACATCCTACCCATCATATCCCATTTGTATTTAGTCCCTCCATCTTCCTTGTGATCTTGATCAAGACAGGGGCACATATATACACATTCTTTTGATATCTCTTGGCATACTTTCCCGTCATCCATATTCCACCATATCCCTTATCCCCCTCCATCCTCCTTCCTTATCCATGCATCCTATCCACCTCTGTCTATCTTCTATTGTCAATCCATCCTACTAGCTACCATCCCTCTTACCTCATCATGCCTGCAATATCTAGATCGGAGCATCTCCTTGTTTGTGAAATGGTCCTTGGAGACACCATCCATCCATCCATCCTAGTAATCCCTTCCATCTTCCAAATCCTTATCTTCCTATCCACCCATCCACTAGTCCTTTTCTATCTTTTCATTTTTCTCTCCCTATCCCTTTATCCATCCGGTAATCCATTCCATATTTCTAAATCCTAATCCCTCTATCCATCCATCCTAGCATCTTTTTATCTCCCCATTTGTATCAATCCATCTATTTATCTCTATTCTCTTTCCATCTCATAACCCCTTATCATTGGTATCTAGCTATCTGCCATCCCCATGCAATCCAATGCCATTCATCTCGCTATCATCATTCATATCTATTTCACACACCTTACCAACCTCCTATCACTCTTCATCACTCATCTATCCATCACATCATCCTCCCAATTCGTCTTTCGATGATTTGGATAACTATCCCATCCTTGAGCTTCACATAATCCACATCTTATGCATATCCATCATCCAATCCGTCAGGTCTATCTGTATCATCATAT
>CM021107.1:508266094-508286314 GCA_007115665.2 Sequoiadendron giganteum | reverse complement strand
TTTAAGTAGTCTACTAAATTCAAATTTTGTGAAGAGTGATAGGAAGCATGTTAAATGGAAGTAACCCCAAGATGGTTTCATAAAGTTCAATTTTGATGGGGCATCAAAAGTAAATCTAGAGGAGTCAAGGGCGGTTATATATTTAAAATATTCAAGGGGAAAGGTAATAGTGGTTAGTTCTAATCATCTCCCAAAAGGTTCCAACAATCTAGCAGAGTCAAAAGCACTTTTGATAGGATTGGAAATTGCATTGAAGCTTGGCATTACAAAGTTGCATATTAAAGGCGACCCTTTGCTAATTTTTAATGCTTACAAAGTAAAAAACATTCAAATTGGAGTTTAGGTTACATTCTTCAAAGATCTTGGTCTTTGCTAGAATTTTTTTAGAATTACCAAATCACTCATACATATCGAGAAGGTAACAAGTTATTAGATTACTTAGCAAATATGAGATGTAATAATTAGGAAATTATTCTAGCCCAAGACATTAGTCGAATCAACAAACACCCTTATTTGGAGGAAATCACACACCGAGATGCCTTAAATCTTAAATAAGTCTAAAGATACAAAAGGTGTATTTTGTTGAGTATATATACACATTATGTCATCAAAAAGGGAAGCATGGTACAGATCAAGACATCTTAATACACATGTGGTAGGTAAATAGTCAACTTACTGCTCAGTATTCTAAAGTTTATCATACTGCATGCTACAATGGATGGTCATCTTACAGTTCAACACTAAAATTTCAACACAAAATTTGTCACAATTTTTATCAAATTCCCATCTAGCTTATGTGTCGAGATGAACTATATCCATATTGGCAACTTGTGTCACATGAAAAAAAGGTTTCTCTATCATCATGTGGCATCTTTTCCACCATTTTGTTCTAACATGTGTCTTTTGTAGGTACCTTCCCAATGATGATAGGAAAAGGGCCCAGTTTTCAATATTTTGTAGGCGATAGAGTTTTAATGATATTGTAGGATGGAACTTATTAGCACAGACAAAATTTTTATGCGAAGCATGCCAAATTTGGAGACCATAGATTATAGGGTTTTTGCAATCATGTTGGTGATAAAATGTGTCATTAATCTTTATGCCGTCAATTGGAGGTTTCATTATTTAAGCCATAATGTCTTCATAGTTTCATATCTTGCATTGTTTGTTGGGCAAGTGGGAGCATAATTTTTTGGTGAGAAGGTGGCAGAGTTTGTTGTGTGTTTTCTTTAAGTGGGATCTTTAAGGACATAATGTCTTATCAACCATGGAACTTTCGGGTGCATTTGAAGTCACAGCCTTGGGAGAGGCCTTTTGAGGGTTACTTGGCATGGGAGGATTTAGCTAACATGTTTAAACTAAATTTGCCAAGGGTTGAAGACTCCATGTCATCAGCCCCAAAGCGAGAAGGATTCTTCAACCATCCAAGGTTTTGTCAATATTTTTCTCAAATTTAATGTTTTTCTGTTAATCATTAGGTTATATAGAGAGAATAGCAAGGAAATGTGTGAAAGAACAATTTCTTCAAGCAACTACATTGTAACTGGCTATTGATAAGTATAATCTATTTGAGGGAAAAGGGTTCATAGCTGGGCTTTTCCTAGGAAATCCCTCAAGCAACGACAAGGGTTTCAGGAAATTTATGATGGTATTAAGCTGACATTTGAGTATAACAACGACAAGATCTTTATGAAAGCATTGAGTAAAAATTCCCATTTTATTTTCCCAGCTAGGGAGGTTGATTGCAAAGAAAAATATTTTGCAATGTCTTTCCTCCATTCGCATGAATGTGTGCTTTTTGTTTCTAATCCAAGAATGGACCAGCTAATTAAGGAAAATTGGGTTTACACTGCTTTGGGTAATCATATTTTCCCAAGCATAGTGGAATATCATGGCATTCGAGAATTAGGGCGCAAAAGAAAAGGCAAGGAATTGGTAGAAAATTTTGAAGAAGGACAAGGAGAGAATTATGTGGCATGCATGGAAGAACACTAAATTTTATCATCTTTTAAGGGGCTTTTGTATATGAATGTCATGATTTTGTGTCTTCAGTCAGGCTATTTACCCTCTGTTGATAATGTATATCTGCTCTGTAAGATTTTTTTCAAATAGCCATGTACATTCCGGAGCGTGGATAGTCTCTGTGTGAGTAAGCACAATTACAAAGGGATGCAAACATGAATTTTGTAAGGGTTGGTTTCTGGTCTGGGTTTGGTTATGGGTATGGGTTTCAAGTTAGTTATCTACAAAGTCAGTCCGATTGCCAAGAATTTTGGCTTTTGAAAAAATAACTTTTGATATAAACTCTATGTAAATATCTATTTTATATATTAATATATACTATTGGCATACTCTTCCTTTTGATAAAAAAAAACCTATTCATATCTCTTTGCATATTTGACCAAAATAATTTATCATGCACCAATTTTCAAAGGTCGTATCCCGTCCAAAGTGTCCACCTAGACCACTTGAGTAAATATCCCTTATTATTTTTACTCTCCTTGATCCATAGGGAATAAAAAGTTGAGGTCCCTTAAACAAAAAACCATCTTCTAGCAAATAGTCTTCACAAGAATGCACACCTATCTAGTCCTAACTACTTAGAACTACATAAATTTTTCAAAAATATGAATCTAGTGCATATTCACATTTTATTTCATCAAAGGAAACAAGTGCATTGCTCATTACAAAAAAAATGATGCCTTCTACATGGAGCATCAACCACCACATTAGATTTTCCACTCATGTGTTGCACAACAAAGGGATAAGCCTACAAAAATGAAGCCCACTTTGCATGTTTGTGGGACAAATTTCCCTAAGAATTAATGTACTTCAAAGCTTCGTTTTCAGTCATCAAAATGAATTCCTTGTGTAGAAGATAACGCCTCCATTATTTTAGTGTTTGTACAACAACATAGAATTCCTTATCATAAGTAGTATACTTCTTTTTGGCATCATTTAATTTCTCACTGAAAAAGGCCACAGGTTTACCTTCATGGCTTAACACTTTGTCAGTAGCTACTCTTGAATAATCACACTCAATTGTAATTTTTTTTTCAAAATCTAGTGTAGCAAGAATCAAAGCCTCAATTATCTTTCTTTTGAGTTGTTCAAAACTTAGGTTAGCTTCCTTGGTCCAACTAAAGGTCTTTCCTCTTGTACAAATTGTCATAAGTTCACTTATTCCACTAAAATTCCTAATATAGATCTTATAAAAATTCAACATCTTGTGGAAGCTCCTCACCTCCATGATACTTTGAGTAGACCACTCAAGAATGGCCTTAAATTTTTTCAAGATCCATGCTCAATCCATTAGCTGATATAACACTACCCAAGAAGACCAATGCATTATTGGAAAATTCACTTTTTTAGGGTTGATAAACAACCTTTCTTCTCTAAGTGTATCAAGCACCACCCTCAAATTTTCTACATGTTCCCCCATATTGTCACTAAAAATCAAGATATCATAGAAATAGACAATGATAATTTTTCCAATGTCCAGAATCTAAATACTTGATTGATTGTCTGCATAAAGGTAGTTGGGGAATTTAACAAACCAAACGATATCACTACCCACTCATACAACCCATATTTGGTTTTGAAGGTATTTTTCCACTCATCTCCTTCACGAATCCAAATCTGATGGTATTCGCTTTTGAGGTCAATTTTGGAGAAGATTTTGGCACCAGCTAAGCAATCTAACAAATCATCCATTCTTGACATTAGGTATCGATACTTCACGGTGATTTTTTTAATGCTCTAGAATCCATACATAATCTCCATTTCTCCCCTTTCTTAGGTGAGAGAAGAGTAGGTGTGGAACATGGGCTCATGCTTTCCTTTATAAATCCCTTCCATAATAATTAAACAATATTTCTTCTCATTCCCTCATTTTCTAGAGTAAGTTTGTAAGTAGCCTAATTTGGAAGTTTAGCACCTAGAATAAGATCAATTTGATGGGTGATACCCCTAGAAGGAAGCAAAATCTAGTAGATCAACTGACATCAAGTCAAAATATTGGCTTAACATTTTTGCACTTCTACTAGGATAGTTTTCTGATAAGATTTATCTTTCCCTCTAGGGAATAATAGATAGCAAATCTCAGTCTTAGACTCCTTGAAAAAGTATTTCCAACTCATTATAGACAATGATATAATGACCATGAATGTGATGATGAGCCAATTAGAGTGTCAACAAGCTTACTATATTGAGAAAAATATGGTTTACAACTAAAAACACATGGGTTTGTGGGCCCAATAATGCTAATTTTAATTTAGAACTTATGGTATCTATGGATACATAAGTGGTTTAAGTGTTATAAGGGTAGATTTGAATAAGAAACCTCGATATTCCATTGATACATATAGTTTTAAATGGAACAACTATGTAGTATACATAGACCTTTGTGGATATATACAATTATGTATATATCATGTACGCTGCAAAAATACAAGAACATGCAAACTAAACCTAAGGAAATGTTAGGCATGATAAATTCATAGATATACAATGAATACATTAAATGCCTTTAGGTAAAATCGTTTAAAATATGGCAGTTGGTGTATGCTCGATGAGTATATAAAGATATTTTTAGTGAGTATATTCCTACAACACATAAATTTTCCTCTTATTGTATATACATTTTGGTGTAAACATACAAATTATTTCTATACAATATAATACAAGTGGTATGACCATACATATTATGTATATAGTGGTACAAAATTTTGTATAATAAAAATCAAGGAGCTGTACAAAAAAGCACAAAAATCATGTGAGAATTTATACTAAGTATTATATGCCAATTTTGTTTATCAACTAAATTGGATGTAACTATGTATTCAACTTCACCCCTAGAAGAACCTATAAAAATTAATCCTTGAATCCACTAAAAATGAAGCAAGACTTGTAAAAATATCTTAGCCAAAAAGTACAAAAAAGCACAAAAAACACAATATAGTTAGATAACAAATGAACTTCCCAACAAAATTTCCAAAATGTAATGCTCTAATTTTAAATACAAGATGAAAGAAAACAAGAATTAAATTTTCCGTTCAACTCAATACAAAACCTCAAATATAACTCAACAAAGGAATTCAAACAAAGCAATAACATAAACAATCAAAGAAAATTTACCAAAGAACTCCATTATAGACTTGATTTGCTCCAATGATGGTTGGAATGTGGGAAATCTTGAACAAAAGGTAACTATTTTGACATCATAAAATTATCTCAAAAATTAGTGATGAAATGCATGAGAATGTGCCTCAATTTATAGATTTTCGGGAGAGGCAATAGATAGTGGAAATGTGATATATTTTGGTTAAGTAAATATGCATATTTTTGACTATTTCAATTTTTTGGTTCATGATGATCCTACACTCACCCTCCTTCAAGAATTCATGATATAATGCACCTAAATCAATCAACCATCAACCATTAATAACACTATTAGCTTATTTATGAACAAAGCATTATTTTCATCATTAGAGATTTATCATCAAAGAAATGTTCAAAATAATTCTTCTTCTATTTATATTACTTCTTTACATGGCATTGCTTCCCATAATTCCAAATTATCACTCTACTCGTACTAGAGGTTTTAGGTCATTCTTTTGGCTTAAAACTCTCTTTACCCCCCTTTTCCTTACCATATTTTTAATTGGGTCAACCTCCAACATGTAGTTCATCCTTAGAACCCTTGTCCATGGATGTTTATGTAATTCTTTGTTGAGAAAATTAGTAGCAACAAAGGCATCCACCTTAATCTCAACAATACCACCATGAATTACAACTATTATGTTCTCTCAATATTTAGGTAAAGAGAAAAGCACCAAAATACATTTATAATCATCAAGTTTAGCATTTATACTTCCTAAATAAATTAAAATAATTTTAGTGAATAGCTAGATAGAGTCTCCTTCCTTCATTTCAAAGGAATATAATTTATATTTTAAATTCAATATATATTTAAAAGACTTAGTTTGGTAGATTTCACCTATTCTTCTCCATAGACAATATGTTTTAGTCTCTTGAGAGACATGTTCCAAAGGATGAAATTGGAGAGACATAGTGATATTGTTCATCAAGATTAGTTGTCAAGATTATTCTATTCTTCATTTGATATCCCAATAGGCCTTTCCTTTTTTATCATATCCCTCCATTGATCTCTTTCATCCAAGAGATCCTCCATATTTAGTTTCCCTATCTAGTACCTATATCCATTGAGCTTATTAATTTGTGAACTAGATGTGCTTGCCACATGGATTTTGTAACCATGCTCATGTTTGTAAATCACTAAACAAAGTACTCCTACAACAAACACAAAAAAAACATAAGATTAAAAGAAAGGTATCCCAAGCTTCTAAAATTAATTCATAGCTCTAATACCAAATATTGAATTTAATTAAGAAAGTGATTAAGCCAACAAGATTAGTGTACCAATGGAGAAATAAATATAAAACATGTAAACCATGTATGAATACCAGATATATGTGGAGAAACCCTTGCACAAAATAATTCCATTTTCAAGGAGACCCAAGCTTATTTTAATCACATAAGAGTGTACATGAATAGAAGCAATTTTCCTTTTGAAAATAACTTGACAACCTAAGAGAACTTGCAAAGTAAATTTAGAAACTTCTATCCCATTCCCTAATAAATAGAAAATTTGGATTAAAGAAACCTACAAGTGATATCTTGAACTATGAGTCCAAACAATGAATCGTATAAAAATTCATTACCCCCATAGTCATGGTCAATAAATTTGGAATAATAACTCCTCTTGTACATGTTACACATCTTATACCTCTCTTACATGTCATATATTATGTCATAATAGTCAGATTGATCACTTTCCCAAATCTAGGTAGTCCATGTGAGGGCATTCAATATGTTTTGCATAACCACAAAATTAGGGAGATGCTCTATAACTCCCAAATTTGACCTTTTCAATGTAACCTTCCTATTTAATGTCCTCTTACATATCATTCCAATTATATATTAGAGAATACATAATAAATAAATAATATCCTCACCCTCACATGGGCACCCCATTTTTCCTACTCCATAATGTTTGAAGATCAACTTTATTTAATATGTAACACAATTAAATACAATTTACAAGACCTAGGATTTTCTAGGTGAATATCACATCTAATCCTCACATATGGTAGGTCCTCCCAGCATACAACCATGCAAACCCTAAAAGAGCTTTGTAACATCATTTCTTGGTCATTGCATGGGACAAACCGTTTAATATGCATGGTTTGTTTACAGTAGGAAGAACTTAATAACATCAAATCCATTGAGGCTAGGTTATACGAGTTTAACTTTTATATATCTAACTTCAAAATTGTTCCAAACAATCTCTAGTATATATTTTTAAATGACATTATAAGCTAGGGATTATTTAATGTTTCTCTTGTCACGTTTTCCATTGTATAAATGTAATAATTATATCACATGTGAGTTATACATCTTAAAATTAAATAGAATGACATGCCTTATTTTAAATAGATTCAATCAATTAATTCATATATTATGGAAGAGTGTTGTAATTTAATTGTTATATTTTTAAAGATTTTTTCACCACCTTGTTATACAACTGTGATGAGCATAATAGATACCAAAGGGATATCTTAGCTTGTGTGTTCTTGAGATGATCAATAGTATCATAGTCCTTTGAATTTTTATTCATACATTAGGGGACAAAGCTAGTTATTTTAAAGGTATATTTCAACCTCTAGCTAATCTTGATGTTGAAGCCCAACTATGTGATAATCTTGTGAATTAGCTGTGAGTTGAAATGTAGGTTTATCTCCACTAGAAGTATGCACACAAAAAATGGGACAAGGATATGCTTATGTCATATAAATAATAGTTGAGAAAGAATAAAAAGATAAAGCATGAAAAGACCTATCACTAGGTCTATATATCCTCAAGAGACCGACTTTAGAAAAGTAAAGAATGAGAACATGCACTAAATTTACATCAGAAGTGTAAATAAAGTAAGTCAAATTTTTATAAAGATTCACCATTTATATTAATTCTAAACTCTTATCAATAAAATGTCATCATTTAAAAACTTATTATTATCAAGAAAGAGTAATTTAATATGTAAGGATGCATTTGTAGTGACAACATAAGCACCACATAGGAAGCCCTCACTAAGAATCATAATGTCATTATGTAATGAATGAGAAGGTAATGGTGTATTGATATGAGATGAATTCAAGAAGCTAACGTATTAACATCAAGGTGCATATTATTATCATGCAAGGTCTCACTATGTGAAACATTATTATGAGCATCCATAGGATTAACTTGAAATGTAGAAAAAAATATTATAAAGGATAGCATTACATATGAAAGAAGTTAATTCACTATAAGAACATGAATATATGGACATAGGGCTATTATGATATACAATAGATGCATCGTTAAAAGGTATAATAATGTCCCGAATACATGAAGAGATGTAATGCCATCAATGGTTGTCATGCTAGTTGTATGTTTAACACGTGGTATATTGTTAATAGTCATGTGCTAATTGTTATTACAAGCCATAGGATATATGAAATCAATATAAGACTCATGTCCACAAGTGAGTTGTATATAAAATAAAAGGATATGTACCCAAATCAAATTAGTGTGGGGAAATGCTAAAACATGATAAAATAACACCTCCATAGAAAATTTTCATCCTCATAGATAGATAGCATATTTAATATCATGAGAGTATCAAGGATAGAAGGATCATGTGTCAAAAAAGATAATAACATGTCAAAATTATAAATTTATGCATGCATATCAACCAAGGAATAATTTAAGAATAATCATGATGATGAATTATCTAAGGGTAGGTGGGTACAGTCAAAGGTATGATAAGTATATGTAGATAAAAGTTGATCCAAACCCGAAAAAATCTAAAATAAAATCTACTAAACATATAGTAATAAATGTGATCTATTTAAATAAGAGGATATGGTACTTGGGTCTAGACTAATGATGGAATAATGTTATTAATGTCATGCAAAATCCATTTGCTATAGTACATAAATTGACTATCCTCAGTCAATTGAATGTTTCAAATTCTATGTAGTCTTATGATTTTGTGTAGTCCAATCTTTCATCCCTTGGTTCAATCTTGATCCAAGTATGTTTGATTTGACATAAGAAACTAAACTATGCCATGTGTCCAAGTGATTTGATAGAATGTTCATTCAACAAAGCTATATTTATCTTTGCTCATTTGGTAGCTAAATGTGGTCAATACGGTCTTCATGAATAACTTTCAGAACATGTTACCCTAGGTCAAGCCATTATGAGAGTGAGTTAACAATGAGGACTAATGTCAAAGACAACATATACAAGCATACATTTGGATTATATGTAAAAGAAATGGATTCGATTATTTATCCTTTTAAAAATTGAAGCATGCTAGATAATGATTTGGTCACAATAAATTACATATACATTAATGTAACATTGAATGCCTTTAAATACTATGATACAATAACACGTGAGATAAACATGTATCAGATTAGCTCATAATAACTAGTATAATCTGAAACAAGAGATTTAGACTTATAATTTGAAATTTAAAATTTGAATTCATTTCCATCTTAAACTAGGATAAACCAAGTGACAACTATTTGAAGACCACCATTCCAAGACATGTAACGACTATGTGCAAATGAATTCAAATTCGACCGTTGGGAGGGAGAGCGGGAAAAAGCAAATGAGGGTAAGAAAAAGCATATGAAGCAAAAATACAGAAAGCTATTGGGTTGTGGATGCGGGAAGCAACTGAATAGATAAAAAATAGATATTTTAGTTTGAATGTTCTTGAGATGATCAATAGTATCATAGTCCTTTGAATTTTTATTCACACATTAGGGGACAAAGCTAGTTGTTTTACAGGAATATTTCAACCTCTAGCTAATCTTGATGTTGAAGCCCAACCATATGATAATCTTGTGAATTAGTTGAGTTGAAATGTAGGTTTATCTCCACTAGAAGTATGCACACAAAAAATGGGACAAGGATATGCATATATCATATAAATACTAGTTGAGGAAGAGTCAAAATATAAAGCATGAGAAGACCTATCACTAGGTCTATATATATCCTCAAGAGACCATTTTTAGAGTAGACAATGAGAATATGTGCTAAATTTATATAATAAGTGTACAAATAAAATCAGATAAGTCAAATCTTTACAAAGATTCGTCATTTATATTAAGTCTAAAGTCTTATCAATAAAATACCATCTACAAACTTATTATTATTAACAAAGAATAATTTAATATGTTTAGAAGCATTTGTAGTAACAACATAAGCATCACATAGGAAGTCCTCACTAAGAATCATAATGTCATTATGTAGTGAATGGGAAGGTAATATGGTGCATTGATATGAGATGAACTCAAGAAGCTAATGTACTAACATCAAAATGCATATTATTATCATGCAAGGTCTTGCTATGTGAAATGCTACTATTATGAGCATCCATAGGATCGACTTAAAATATACAAAAGATATTATCAAGGATATCATTACATATGAAAGAAGGTAATTCATTATAAGAACATGAATCTATGGACATAGGTCTATTATGATATGTAATAGATGCATCTTAAAAGGTATAATAATGTCTTGAATACATGAAGAGATGCAATGCCATCAATGGAACTGTCACATGCTACTTGTATCATTAACATGTGGTATAATGTTATTAGGTATGTGCCTATCATTATTACAAGCCATAAAATAAATGGAATCAATATAAGACTCGTGGACAAGTGAGTTGTATGTAAAATAAAAGGATACACTTGAATCAACTTAATGGAGGGAAATGCTAATACATAATAAAATAACACCTCCATAGAAAATTTTCATCCTCATCTAGATAGCATAAAATATCATGAGAGTGTCAAGGATGGAAGGATCATGTGTCAAAAAAGATAATAACATGTCAAAATTAGAATTGTATGCATGTATATAAACCAAGGAATAATTTAAGAATAACTATGATGGTGAATTAGCCAAAGGTAGGTGGGTAGAATCAAAGGTATGATAAGCACATGCAGATAAAAGTTGATCTGAAGCTGAAAAAATCTAAAATGAAAGGATAAGTTATATATGAAAAGCCTAGGAAGACCTAACATAAAATCGTAAGGTGAAACTTAAGGTTGCATATAATAAAATGTTAGGTTCACACAAAATATAAATAAATACATTAGCTTTAAACATAAATAATCTAGAAAATTTAAATAAGTGCAATTTGATCAATAAGCAAAAAATAACCTAGATTAAATTAGTTGGGTAAGTAAACGAATAGTAATAAATGAGATCTATTTAAATTAGAGGATAGGGTACTTGGGTCTAGACTAATGATGGAATAATGTTACTAATGTCATGCAAAATCCATTTTCTATAGTACATAAATTGACTATCCACAGTCAGTTGAATGTGTTAGATTCTATGTAGTCTTATGATTTTGTGTAGTTCAATTTTTCATCCCTTGGGTTCAATCTTGATCCAAGTATATTTGATTTGACGTGCAAGAAACTAAACTATGCCATGTGTCCAAGTGATTTGACAAAATGTTTATTCAACAAAGCTATATTTGTCTTTGCTCCTTTGGTAGCTAAATGTGGTCAATACAGTCTTCATGAATAGCTTTCGAAACATGTCATCCTAGGTCAAACCATTATGAGAGTGAGCTAACAATGAAGACTAATGTCAAAGATAACATACACAAACATACATGTGGATTATATGTAAAACAAGGGGATTTGATTATTTGTCCTTTAAAAATTGAAGCATGCTCTAATGATTCCACCCTAATAAATTACATATAAATTAGTGTAACATTAAATGTCTCTAAATACCCGTAAGTGATACGATAATTCAGAACTAAGAAATTTAGACTTTCAATTTTAAATTTGAAATTTTGAGTTCTTTCGATCTTAAACCGAGTGACAACTATTTGAAGACCACCATTCCAAGACATGTAACGACCATGTGCAAATGAGTTCAAATTCGACCGTTGTGAGGGAGAGCGGGAAAAAGCAGATGAGGGTAAGAAAAAGCATACTTCCATGTTCTTCAAACGATCGCACAAGGTCTTCGACACAAACAATTCGATTCAAGCAAATGCAATTGGAAGGTGTGAAGCCAATCTCTGCAACCTTTACCAGCATCCTCCCAGCCTGTGCCAAATGAGAGCTTTGGAGCAGTATATCGTCAGATGTTGTAGTTGCTACTGCTCTGGTAGACGTGTATGCAAAAAGTGAAAGCATGGACAATGCACCTGAACTGTTCGACAAAATGCCTCAAAGAAATGTGGCCTCGTGGAATGCCACGATTGCAGGATAGGCACGGAATGGTTTTGCTGACAAGGCTTTAGAAGCCTTCAAGCAAATGAAATTCTCAGGATAGGCACATAATCTATTTGGTACATCTTATTGAACAAAGAGCGTTCCTTTTTTGAATCGTTTTTTCTACTTTCTCTTGTTATAATTTTGTTTTGTTTTCCTTCTGGTAAGGGTTTTGTAAGCGTGCACGCTGGTCATTGATTTGTTTTGTTCTTTTGTTTGTGCTGTGTTTTTTTTTATTTGTTTAATTTGATGATTTGTTTTTTCTATTTCTTTTGTTTGGTTTTTTTTTCTTGGTTTCTTGGTATTTTGATTTGTGGAAGCAGAGAAAGAGGCAGAAAAAAAAATGCTGGAGGCGGCAAAATTATTCTTCTAGGTAATTCTTTTTACACATCCTGCTTATTATGTTGTTTATTTTGATAGAATGAAAATTAATTACTGATTATTTTGTTCTCAGTGATCTGACTATACAAATTCTAGATCTCTCTTCGGGCAATCTACAGAAAAGGATCCTTTAATTCTAGTACGGACTTTCCGCATGCGGTTTTTGGGGCAGTCTTTCCTGAATCAATTCTTTGGGTACGGAAGGAGCCTCTGATCATTACACAGATATCAGTCCAGGTAGCAGCGCTTCCCCTTGGACGCTTCATGGCTTCGATTCTGCCCACTACAAAATACAGAGTGCCTCTCTTGGGTTACTTCTCGTTGAATCCCGGCCTTTTCAATATGAAAGAGCATGCTCTTATTACAATCTTTGCAGATGCAGGCTATGCGTTTTGCAACTGTACGCGACCCAGGTTGTTAATTATGCTTATTGATTGCTTTTAATTAACGGTCAAAGTGTATTGAATCTTCTTATGAATACCCAGTTTTCTAAAATTTAGAGGGCATTGCTTTTTAATTGGTAATTATGTTTCTATAACACAATTTAAACCCAACTGGTTAGTTTATAGTATCTGGAAAAGAGAAGTAAGAAAGTGTTTCTTATGAATACCCAATTTTCTTAAGTTTTCTATATCCAGATATAAGATTTTAGTTCATGATGTATCAAGTTGTGACAGCAAATTACTACTGCAGTTTTACTGTTTAGGCTAAACTGAATTGTACAATCTATCAAGTTGTATTCATTATTCGTATGAGTTTTTAGATTTTCATACTTCATTTTAGTTTTGTAAAGTTGTTTTTGCTGCTGAAACTATGGCTCCATAGGATGTGTATGTCAACCAACTTTCTTTATGTTCGACTTGTATGGCAGATGATGATCCTTCCACTCAATTTTTTCTGAATTGTCAGTGGGTTATTACAAATTGATTTAAATTCCTTTGATCTTGAGCATGCGTGGCATTTGTTGAAGGGAGGGACTAGTCAAGTAGGAGACATCATTACAGGATTGCTTTTGGGAGCGGTGCAGAGATTGATTTTGCATTCAGAGGCTGAATTGACGAAACTCTTTACAGATCTCTTTCATCTATAGTAGTAAACGTAGATTTTCATAGGCAGTTTTAATTGTTTAAGTTCCCTGGTGTACTTCCTGCTTCATTGTACTTTGTTTTAAGCAACAAAATCTTTAAATTTAAGTGAAATTTATTTTTTCCATATGCTAGATGTGGCTAATGACATTGCCAATTCGCTGTTACATTTGCTGACAAGAGAGTGATAATTTCATGTTTTTTCTTTGTCGAACAGGGAATCCAGTGAAGACCAAGCGTTTGTTGGATCTACCAGAGGCTAGTGAGAGATTGACACTTTGGAAAGCAGATCTGGATGATGAAGGAATTTTTGATGCTGCATTTGATGGCTGTGAAGGTGTTTTCCATGTTGCTACTGCCATGGATCTTGAGTCTGAAGGTAAGTTTTTGGTAAAGAGGGCGTTATGGTTGTGTCTGAAGGGTACCCAATATTTTGCCTTTGATTTTTGACACAACAATGTTTTGCTTTGTTTGGTTGTCTCCTGTTCAGGGAAAGTTATTTCTGAATTTTCTTAAAGAGATGCAGAGAAGTTGGTGGACATTGCTGTCACTTGCCTGGGAGGCACCCTAGCTCGTAGTGTCTAAATGCTGCAGGAGATGAAAATAGCATCTTGACGAACACCTCAGGGAAGAGAAGATTAGAATTGCAGTTGATTACATTGAGAAAGACAATAAAACTTAAAAAGGTGTTGTTTCCTTGAAGCTGTAAACCTTAGTTTATTTAGTTTTAATATTAATATTTTTCTTTTTCAGTAGTTCTCTATATCATTATCATTTATTCCCCATAACTGGACTGCAATAACAGACCATCTGGCATGAAAAACAAGTCTTAAATGTTATATAATGCTCCTATACCACAAATTATTTGATCTTGGAGATAACATCCCAAGAATGTTCATTCTTCTCCTTCACTTTCATTCTATGATAATGCTACATCTCATTCAACTGCTACACACTAAATAGCCCAAATGAAAGAGAATGACAAAGCACTCAAAAACCAATTATTAGGCTGCCCTTTTTCCTCCTTGTGGAAATACGAATGTGAATAAACCCAGGCAACCGACAGATCCTTTAAAAGACCTCTCTAGAGAGAACGGCCCAATTCCCTGGTGTTGACTTGCTATGGATCAGATATATACAGCATTGATGTTATTCTAGAGCCTAGACCTTAAATGAAAAACATTGTTCTTCTGTCCAGGCCGGTGGTATGTAGGTCTGCCACAAAAAAAAGAGTTGCTAATCCCGAGGACAAATCCTAAGAAAAATCTCCCACTCTATGTTTATAAGCAATAACTATGCGTGTGTGCATGAGTATATATGCTAGTACTGCTTGTCAATGAAGTGAAAAGAAGGGACAGAGGGTCCAAAGCACAAATACACAAGTGGAGACTGTGGGGGCCTTTACACTACCCTACCCACATCATCCAAGGACACTTTGTGATACCAGAAAAACATAGGATCCCTTGAAAACTACAGAGGCAGCAAGCATCATGGGAAGTAAAGAAAAGGCCCTGCCTGCCTATACATTTTTCTCACAGTCCAGGCATAGAAACAAAGATATGGGTATTTTTTGCAAGTAAACAATATGTGCAGGCAGGCTTAACAAACTGATTCATTGATTCATGGTCTTTGAGAGGCCATTTTTTATCTTGATTTTATTTTTCTTAGCAATAAATGTTTTGCTCTATTTTCATTTCTAATAGATTGACTTGTATTTATTTTTTATTTTTTTGCAGACAAGATTCTGAGGAATATGCTGGAAGGGAAATTTAGGTTTGTGGTTTTCTTTTTTCTGTAACTCTTTCTTTATTTCGTAAGCTTTGAAATTTTATTAAGTAGTTACTATTGTTTTAAATCGCAAACATGTTTAGGTCATTATGTTTCAATATATCATTTATTTAAGTACTTTTAGTCAAGTTGTGAAATGTTGTGACTGACAATTGAGAGAATTTGTACCTATTATGATTGTCGGTGGGTTGATATTATACAAAGAAGCTGAAATCATTGAAGTTGATGTGCTTGGTGAGGTTGGCAAGAATATAAAAAAGAGGCGTGGTATGTACATGTGCTTGATGTTTTAGATTGTTTTGATGACCATTTTCTTTGACTAATTGCCTTTGTTTTATGTGTTTCTTGCATGTTGCTCTTGGAATAGACGAGTTGTCAAGTAATTTGCTAACAAGGATCCCAAACAGAGCTAAGCAACTTTTTGAGTTAGTTAATTTCACCATCATAGTGGGATCAGGGGTAGGAGTGAAGTTGTTGGTGTATATTTACAGCAGCAAATGTAATATATTTGTCAATTACATTGACCTAATAGCTTTGTAACATGTAAAAATACAATGTATAATAATAAAAAAGTTATTGGAAGGGGTTAAAAACCCCTTTCAAAGACCGATGGGAATGGTCATTGGCCATGGCCATTCCATAAGGTCGCATTTTTTTGACAGCTTAAAGAATGGTCAAGAGGCTAAGGCCATTCTTTAATGTATGTCTCTTGTTTCCTTTGCATTTTTGTTTTTGTTTTTTGGTTAATGTTTATATTTTATATTTTTATATTGTCATTATTTACTAATTAATTTCATTTATGAATCACAACATAAGTCGCCTTGTCAAATAATTGATAATGGACAATCATAAATCACCTTTACAAAAATAATATAAAGTATGGACAATTCGCACGACATAACCATACCATAATGGCAAACTAAATGAAAACAACATTTAAATGATAGACATTAACCCACTTTATGAATGCAATTAACATGACATAATCGTGTCTCCATATTTATAAAATGCACATTTTGACCCACTACATATTAATATTATTGCATATGATATTTTTTTTTCACATAATAAAACACAGCACATATAAATATTATTGCGCTATTTGACCATCACATATAAATGACATATCTAATAGCTTTTATGACTTTAAAATAATTTTTCCTTTTTAGTAATGTATCATAATAAATTATTAAATATGAAGACATGTAATATAATTTTTATAACCATCAATATTTAAGTTGAATATTTAAAAGTATGTAAATAACTTTTTTATAAAAGAAAAAAATGAATTTGTTGTGTTGTATTTTGTGTAATGTTGTGATGTGTTGTGTTGTGTTTTGTATAATGTTGTATGTGTTGTTATGTGTGATGTTGTGTTGTGGTTGTCTTAGGTCAATTATGGGAGTCCATGCAGGCTTCCACCTTCACGTGGTTGGCCTTGTTAGTAGAGAATATTCGAATAAATATTCTTGAAGCTAAGAGAAGCTCTTTTTATAAATTTTATATTTAATTATAAACAATGTTCTATAAATTTGAGTTAGTTCATATTAAATATGTGGTGAGATTCTAAAAA
Source organism: Sequoiadendron giganteum (assembly GCA_007115665.2). Taxonomy (NCBI): domain Eukaryota; kingdom Viridiplantae; phylum Streptophyta; class Pinopsida; order Cupressales; family Cupressaceae; genus Sequoiadendron; species Sequoiadendron giganteum. Next base: position 508,269,101 of record CM021107.1, on the reverse strand, counting down.
TAAAAAAATAAATATAATTACAATAAATTGTAAAATATGATGACATGTAATATAATTTTTATAACGATCAATATTTAACGTTTTATATTTAAAAGTATGTAATTTTTTTATAAATAAAATAAAATGAATCCGTTCTTTTGTGTTTTGTGTAACGTTGTGATGTGTTGTTATGTGCATGTTGTGTTGTGGTTGTCTTAGGTCAATTAGGGGAGGCAATGTGAGCGCCCACCTTCACGTAGGTGACCTTGTTAGTAGAGAATATCTGAATAAATATCCTTGAAGCAAAGAGAAGCTTTTAAAAAAAATATTCCTATCATTTAATTATAAACAATGTTTTCACAAATTTAAGTTGGCTCATATTACATAGATGACGAGAATTTGAAAATAAAGAAAATTGTGATTGCAAAGGTGAAATTTCAAAAAATAAATAAATTGTCAAATTGAGTAGTATTTTCCTAGTTACCACAATTATATCATATAATTCAAGACTTTTACAAATGTTCACAATTTGATTGTTTTTCGAATGAAATTAATTTAAAAAAAATGCTCCTTAAAAGATAACTTTTGCATAATAGTTTTAATTGTAATAATTTTTCTTATAATTTTAAAATTTGTTTTATAGCCTAAACATAGAAAAATATTTTAAAGATCTTATGTATTGTCGGCGTATTTGATTTTACAATAATCAAATAAATTTAAGTTATTATAGTAATACAATTATCATAGAGTTGATGTTTTCTTACAACACATTTTATATAGAGTGATTATAAGTGAGTTAATTTAGAGTATTTCTCATTATTATGAATTTTATAAATATTTTAAAATATAGGAAGTACATTAATGCTAAAAAAATATGCACTTGCAAAGGAGAAATATATATTCTTTTCACTATCCCCATTTTTTATTGGAACAAGGTGATTGACTCAAGATCCTATAGATGTTTTTTTTGCACTACTTTCCCCATAATTTACTTGTCATCTAGTAGAGGTGAAATATTTAGAGGCAAGTACCAAATAGTTAAAATTTTATTATACTAAAGAAGATTGTGGGGGAGCTCTACATAGAATTGTAGGTGCAATCATGTCAAATTATAGTGTAGAATCTATTTAGACCCCTCTAAAATTGGTAAAATCAAACTAAGTCCTTGAATTTTGATAGAGATTTTCTTTGTATGTGTAATCCCCTCATGATGGAAGCCTTATGGTTTTCCTTTCTTAAGTGTGTTTCATGTTTTTGGGAGTCTATGAGTTCTTTCTTAGATTGTGAGTATGTGGGCAAACTTGAAACCAAGTTCCAAGATCTCATCAAGTTTCAAGTCTTGGGGAAGGCCTCAGACTTGGAACATCCCGAGTCGAATTGTTCGCCCGACCCCCATCTATTGTGCCTCCTTAGATCTTTATTTATCGCGATGTCCAAGTCCTCGCCTCCTTTGGTTCTAATTTCCTCTCTAATCTCATCCCCCCCATCGCGATAAATTAGAGAGGGAAACTAGATTTTCGCTTTCTCTAAATGGCATGCTTTGCACAAAACTAGATTTTCGCTTTCTCTGTCAGGGAAACTATATACATGAAATAAACATTCAAGTATAAGTTGACATTTACATATGGAAATTTACTTTCTTATACTTTAAGTTATATTTCATGTATATATAGGCAGGATGTTTGAGAGTGGTTTCAGATCTCTAAGAGTTATAATGCAAATTCTAGTTTTTGGAAGATTTTAAAAATTTCAGACTTAGTCAAATTTCAATAATCAGCATGTCAAATTTCAGTAATCCGGAGGTCAAATTTTAGTACTCAGGAGGTAAAATTTCATCTTTCTCTCTCTATCTCACTCATTTTCATCTCTTATTCTCTAGACCTCTCTCTCTCTCTCACTATCTCCATGCCTTTATCTAACAATATCTTCCTTGAGCTCAAGAACTATGTCTCTACATGTCCATCTCTCTCTCCTTCCCTCTCCAATATCTATCTCCCTCCCTCCTTCCCTCTCTACATTTTTCTATCTCTCATCCCTCTCCTTTAATCTCTATATATCTCTCTACTCTCTATACCTACCTATCCCTCCCTCTCCTCTCTTTCTCTCTCTTTGCTTCCCTCGCTCTCTCCTCCCCTCTCTACTCTCTATCTTGTCATTCTCTCTCTCCTTCCCTCTCTAGTTCTCTCTATCTCACTTCTCTCTCCTTCCCTCCCTCCCTCTCTAATTTTCTCTATCTCCCCTCTCTCTCTCCTTCCTTTTATACTTCTCTTTATCTCACCTCTCTTTCTCCCCCTCTCTCTTTCCCTCTCTCTTCCTTTCACTCACCTTTGCTCTCTACTTCTCTCTATCTAACCTATCCCTCTATACATCTCTCTCTCTCCCCCCTCCCATCTCAATCTCTCTGCCTTCCTCCTTATCTCTCTAATTTTAAGCTCCATCACACATCTCTATCACCTATCTCACTTCTCTCTTTGCCCTTCCCTCTCTACTCTCTTTTTCTCTATCTCACCCCTCCTCTCTCTTATCTCTCTCACCTTTGTCTCTCCATCCCTACCTCTTCCTCCCTCTCTCCTTCCCTCTATTTTTCTCTTTATCTCTTCCCTCTATCTACCTAGACCTCTCTCTATTTTTGTCTCACCTCTCTCTCCATCCCTACCTCTCCCTATATTTCTCCTTTCATAGCTACTTCTCTCTACCTAGTTGTCCCTCTATACCTATTTCTCTCTCCCTCCTTGCCTCCTCTCTCTCAATATCTCCACCTTCTTTCCCTCTCTAATTCTCTCTCTATCACCTCTCTATCTCTCTCCTCCCTCTCTACTCTCTCTATCTCTCCCTCTCTCCCCCTCTTTCTGTCTCTCCTCTCTCCCTCCCCCTCTTTCTATATCTGTTTTCCCTCTCTCTACCTATATCTCTCTCCTTCTATCTATCTCAACTATCAATATTTACCTATCCCTCCCTCCTCTCTCTCTTCCACCAAAATTCACTCACATCTCTCTATCTAGCCTACCCCTATATACCTCATTTTCTC